>JAGGAT010000672.1:0-20389 GCA_017657195.1 Termitomyces sp. T70a | reverse complement strand
GGTTAGGGCTCCAAGTATGTATAGGTAACTCAGTGCTTAATCCCAGCCTCAACCTCACTGCGTTCGGTCAAGGCCTCAGTTTTCACAACCCAAGTGCTTAATCCCAGCCGCAACCTCACTGTGTTCGGTCAAGGCCTCGGTTTTCACAACCCAAGTGCTTAATCCCAGCCTCAACCTCACTGCGTTCGGTCAAGGCCTCGGTTTTCACAACCCAAGTGCTTAATCCCAGCCTCAACCTCACTGCGTTCGGTCAAGGCCTCGGTTTTCACAGCTCAATGTCAATTATCCAAGGTACTGTAAGCTGAATTGAGTTTTTCTTGAATTTTTCTGATTTTTCTTAGCATTTATGGACCTCAAAAACAATGCAATTAGTGTATCCATGGCCCCTGATTTTTTCCTGATTTTTTCAAAATTTTTTCAAGCATTTTCTATGCCAATTATCCAAGATATTGTAAGCTGAATTGAGTTTTTCTTGAATTTTTCTAATTTTTCCTAGCATTTATAGACCTCAAAAACAATGCACCTTGGCTCTTAAATTTTTCCTGATTTTTCACTGATTTTTCTCAATTTTTTTTGCAGCACTTTCTATGTTGTTACCCTAAAAGGAAGGTTCTTGGTCAGCCTTGGTCAGCATTAGTCATCTCATCAATTCCCACAAAACGGTCGTCGCATTATATAGAGATTGGACAATTTTTTGAGCCTCTAACTTTGCAGGTTTATCTCTATTTTAGAGAGTAAGCTGCATGTGGAAATATCAACAGAGTCATGTGACTATGCTTGGTTACATTTGGGAGTGGTTCAGGTTGGTTGCATCTTGACCTTCAACTACTATTATGAAAGCTACTTTTTTTGCACAACACTCTATTGTTGCTTCTCTCCTTGTTCAAGGGTATTCTCTGTGTCAGATTGAGGCTAAAACTAGTCTAGAGAACTCTACTATCAGGAGGATTCGTAGAGATTTGGAGGTGGACAAGGAAAACCATCCTGGAGGCCATCCTGCTAAGCTTACTCCACATGATAAATAGGCTATTGTTCAACAAATCTCAACTGGGAGACTTGATACAGCTGTTCAGGCCACCAATTTTATTAATAACATCATTTCCAACCCTGTCTCTCCTCAGACTGTTCAAAATGTGCTGAAGAAGGAGGAGTATCAGTCTACTACAAAGAGGAAAGTTTCTATGCTCAAAGCTAGACATTGGCAACTATGACTTAAATGGGCTCAAGAGCATCAGGACTAGACTGTAGAGAACTGGAAAAGAGTGTTGTGGACAGATGAGACAAAGATTAACAGGATTGAGTCAGATGGGAAGCAGTATGTGTGGAAGCTATAAGGAGAAGGCATTTCAAACCAAACCATTATACCTACTGTGAAACATGAAGGAGAGAATAATCTTATAGTATGGGGCTGTATAGGTTGGAATGAGGTAGGAAAGCTGGTAGAAGTGGTGGGAATCATCAATACTGTGAAATTTTGGATGATGGAGTAAAGGAGAGCTTTGAGAAGTTGGAGATGGAGGAGGGTGCCTGCTACTTTCAACATGACAATGACCTCAAAAACACAACTCCAAGAGGGCTAACAAGTGGTTTGAAGACAATAACTTTGATGTCCTCTGGTAGTCAGCCTAATCCCCTGATCTTAACCCTATTGAACACCTTTGAAAGTACCTCAAGGAGCAGCTTAGACAATATGAAACACCTCATAGTGTGGATGAACTGTGGGAGAGGATTGCAAAGGAGTAGGATAAAATACTACCAGAGATATGCCAAAGACTGATAGAAAGCATGCCTAGAAAGATTTAAACAGTTACCAAGGCAAATGGAGGACATACAAAGTACTAAATACCAAAAT
This sequence comes from Termitomyces sp. T70a, assembly GCA_017657195.1. NCBI lineage: Eukaryota > Fungi > Basidiomycota > Agaricomycetes > Agaricales > Lyophyllaceae > Termitomyces > Termitomyces sp. T70a. Next base: position 18,537 of record JAGGAT010000672.1, on the reverse strand, counting down.
TAGAGATGCTCAAGAAACTGTCCCAATGAGTGAATATTTTAAAATGGCCATTACTCCATCAGTTTTAATTTTAATTTAAATTACATTAGCCTAAATGCAATTTGTAGCTACAATGCCATAATATTTCACATGATTTAACCAGAATTTTAGGTACTTTCAATCCTTTATGCCAATGTCATCTTTCAAAAAGTATAAAACATTAGGACAGTTTTCTGAGCCACTATAGATAGTTATAGCAATATCAAGGTTAAGAGTACATGGATGCTTTTTGTGAGTTTATATACTAAGAATACAAGTTCTGAGTGTCTACAATGGGTTCTGGAGACTCTATGGGCAGTGGCAGGGCAGGTGAGCAGCTATATACAAGGAGATTGTGCAGGCAGCCCACAGAATTGACAGAGATCTGAGCATCTGGCTTATGGCTTGATGTGTAATGGCTAGGTGATGGCCAGGTGCTGATTGGGTAATGCAATCAATGGGGATTTTGGTATTTGGCATGTGGCATGATGCTTGATGGCCAGGTATTAGCTGAGTAATGTGCATGATGTCAGGCATGATCTGGGCATGTGTGGCTGGAGAGGGTGGCAGGAGTGTCAGTATGTGTCGGGACTGGCAGAGAAGCTCTGTGGGGGTTCCAGGAGAGGTCTCTGGAGGTGGTTGGGTTAGGAGTCATGACAGAGTTATGCATATGATCATCAAGGATTTCTGTGCAATGGGCCAAAGTAGTATGTACCATTTATAAAACCCCATTCAATGTTGACTAAAGGCTTTCAATTATTTTCCTGCCAAGTAACCAACTTGAAAGATGAGAAAGAAGCAAATCAAAAGACAATTTTCTTTGTAGCTATGTAGTCAAGTATTAAACCATCAGGTAACATCTCTGCTTCAGCAAGACAGTCAAAAAATTTGATACATTAATAATGCCCAAAAGTAGATCAGTACTGTCACAGATACAGAATATGCATTGGACATGCTAAATTATGAGGAGTTCTAGGCAGAGTCCCAGAGAATATGCCAAGAGGTGTAAATTGCAGCAAGTGAAATGCAATAAGCCAAGTATATGGCAAGGTAAATGTAAGCAGTGCAGCAAGAATGTATAGCAAGAGAACAGGTGTGCTAGACTTATAAAGGTTGTCTGATATAAGATATCAGTAAAGGGATAAGTGTTTTAATATTGAAGGTTTTTAAGAGGATAGCTTAGTGAATTCCAAGCAGGAATGCTTTGCTGTAGTTGCAATGGTGTGTATAGTACTGAAAGCACCAATGATAGTGATATAAATGCAAAGCTCAAGAGAGATGGCAAGGATGTGTGGCAAAGTAAAAAGTAAAAGAGTTGAGAAAGTGCAGTAAAGACACATGGCAAGACCAATTTTGGCAACTAATAACTAAGATGCACTAAAAGAAATCTGAAGTGTGGGCTGATTGAAGGAGCTTTTGTTGGATGCTACTACTGACAAAAAGTAAGTATTTATACTAATAAGAGTTCACTGTCATCAATGCACTAAGCATGCTAAAGAGTGGTGAACTGGTAAAAATGTATGTAAATGCTGCAAATTAAACTATGTAATGTCAAGTTCACAATCAAGCTGTCCATAAAAAGTCAGCAAGTAGTGCCAAGTAATGTCAAGCACCAAGATAAAACACCAAGCTGTCTGTCATGAAAAATTTTCATCATTGTCTATCACTAAATGCTGCCATCACTAAAGAACATCAGTTCTTATCATTTTGATGTCATCTGTCACCTGTCAATCTATCTATCATTGGTGCTATCATTGATGGAAGAAGTTTGTTGCCATGCATAGCCATTAGATGCTGCCTATAATAGTCTGATTGCATATGCTAAGATAATTTCTCTTTCTGTAATTTATATCTGTGACTTATCCATATATCATACCATTTGGTTGGTGTGCCTAGCCCCTAATGGAGGCTTATCAACACATTGAAAAAAATAACTAGTGACTTCAGATAAATGGATACATATAAACATTATGTTTTAGTCATAACATGTATATTTTACTTGCTTCATAATTATTCAAATTCTCTTTATTTTTATTACTCATTTATTATGCAAAGCCACTCCAAATGTCTTCTCAGTATGATACATTTACCTGGAGTCAAATTATCTTTCAATTCTCAACTTCAGATATCTATATTGTACTTATACACATTGTTTTATAATATGCTGTGACAATACACTATTAACAAATAATGTTATATAGTCAAAGGAGTCACTTAATCTATTTTATGTTTGTTATTTTTTATTGTCCATGTAACTGAAAAGTCAGTGTAAGCTTGTCTTTTATTAGGTGTCAACTGTTTAGAGTAAAACATTTATGGTCAGTACAAGTAGTTGCAACAATTTTAATAATATCACATGCTTTATTTACCATATTGCTCTAAAATTATTTTTACATAGAGCTTTTTAAAACAAAATACAAGTTGATAATGCTCAAAAGTAGATCAGTACTGTCATGATTACAGATACTTAACCTGAATATGCATTGGGCACACTAAGTTACAAGGAGTTTAGACAGGGTCCCAAAGAACATGCCAAGAGATGTTTAAGTTGTAGTGAGAAGATCCAGTAATAAAGAGGTGCACTAATACAAATGTTTAGCAGCAGGCAGAGATAATTTAGTATTTTTGTATTAGATAATATGGTAGTCAAAAGAGTCAGCAAAGGAAGCAGGAGAATGACATTTGAGAAAAAATGCAGCAAAAACACAGCAGGATAAATGTTAGTAACTTATAGCTTTTAGGATGTGCCATTTAATTTGATGATGCTACTAACAGAAAAAGTAAGTATTTATACTAGAAAGAGTTTGCCATTGCCATTGTGCTAAGTGGCACTAAAGAGTGGTAAACTAGAAAAAAGGTAAGTGAATGCCACAAATTAAACTATTTAATGTGAAGTCCACAATCAAGCTGTCTATACTATGTTAGCAAGAGTCACTAAGCAACATCAAGTGCTAAGATAAAACACCAAGCTGTCTGTTATGGAAAATCTTCATCATTCTATGCCACTGAGCATTGCCATTGCTAAAATTGCTAAAAAAAATCATTAGTTTTTATTACTTTGATGCTATTCATCACTTGTCAATCTATTTATCACTAGTGCTATTATTGATGGGAAGAGTTTGTTGCCATGCATGGCCATCAAATACTGCCTTGAATAGTTTAATTGTGCATGCCAGAGTGACTTTTCTTTTTGTGATCTTATCTGTGACCCACCTAAGTGTCATACTGTATGGTTGGTGTGCCTAGCCCAAATAGAGGCTTATCATCTCCTTCCAACTGAAAAATTGACTGTTTTCAGTTATAAAACTATTTGTTTGTTATGTTTTTTGTGACTTGTAGTCTGTGTGCTTGTAAAATTTGCTTATAATGCCTGCCATATGTATTGAGACTTTGCCTCTTTTCTTGTGCTTAGTTTTTAAGTTTTTACTTGTTTACTAACAAAATTTTAGCATGTCTTCTCCTGTTGTGTACTCCATCTCTGCATCTGCCACCAATGCTGATTTTGTGGCAATGACCTTCATCACCAAGGCCAACATGTTTTTGGCTTGTATTAACAGTGTAGGTGCAAAGGCACCTCCTTCCATTGTTACTGACATCATGCACCTATATAAGTGATGGCTGGCAGTAATGCACCTAAAGGTTAGCTAAGTGCAGTCAGCAGTGACAGAACTTAGCACTTTTGTGCTGAGTGTATTGGTAATGAGCAAGAATCCTGGCAGTTACTCAGAGGCACATAAGTGATTGAATGTGCAGTGATAAAAGAAAAGGTGCTTAGCACAGCCAAGCACTAGGCTATAGGTGCTTAGTATAAGTTTACTTGGTTTCTAGACAAGTCTTATAGTTAGACTTGCCAAGAGTGCACCCATAGTTGGTGCCAATAATGTTGCAAGAAAGAGCAAAAAATAAAGTGCACAGTGCTAGGTCAATGAGTAGATTTGTTTTTTGTAATAACTATGTACAGTATTTATAAGATAATAGTAGAAGGCCATTCCAAAAAAATTAAAATATTTGACAACTAGAATGTAATCAAAGTCTAAATAAGTTGTGGCAGAGTGGGTAATTAAAAGTTAATAGCTAAAGATGAATTGATGTGTTAAGGCTATCTGTCATCTGTCATTCCATCAATCTGGCTATTTCTGTACATGTCCAATCTGTCCAAATGTGGCAAGAAGTGGCAAGAGATGGTAGTAAGAGTGCATTATATTGGCAAGGACATGGGAAAGTTGGCAAGGTAGCAAGAGAGGTGGCAAGAGAGGTGGCAAGAGTGCAGCAAGAAAGGTGGCAAAAGTGCAGCAAGGAAGATGGCAAGAGTGTGGCAAGGAAGGTGGCAAGGGAGTGGACAGAGATGGTAAAAAGTGTGGCAAGAGTTGGCAAGTATGTTGGCAAGTGTATGGTGCATCAGTAAATGTTGTGTTCTGCATTGAGCCAGATAAGAGGCTCATCAGTAGTATGGGTTACTGGTATGGGTTGGGATCATGAGTTGGAGGTGAGAGATTGGTGCTATGCACAGTATGCTGATAATAAAGGCACCAAGTGGCTGGCATCTTTTAATCATTTTGTATGTTGTTTATTTCTATTGCTGCAATGCTAACAGGCATTTTGTTCTTAGATGCCTCCTCCCATCCTGATCTTTGAAGATATTCTCTTTGGCACTTTGCTAATAACTGTAAGCACCCCTACTACAAGGTGAGTTTTTCTGATACACTGTCACTTAGCTGTTGTAGTGGCAACCTCCAGGAGCTGCAGCTAATCACACAGCTAGCAGAGGGAAATCCAAAGTATATTAGAACCCACTGGAATACAACAGAATGTAGCTAATCACCTAGTAGAGAGAAATCTAAAGAGAACAAATCTAAGGATTTCCCTAAGCTAGGAGCCTGAAAATAATTGTGCAGTCAGTCACCTAACCATGACAAGTGTGGCTGTGCTGGGGTCAACCTGTCAGACACTGACATAAGCAGCTGTTGGAACCAAGGCTGACATAAGTAACTGTTGGAACTTGGGCTGACATACTGAAGTAAGTAAATGTAGTAATAGTTTTAAGAAAAAAAGAAATGGAGAGGAGAGTCCCTTGACAGCTGTAGTTTAAATTGTCTCTGCATAGCAGCAAAGAAGTTTTGGTGCTTCTAGTAGCAAAAGACTTAGTGTAGCAGCAAAAAGAGATGGCAGTAGAAGCTGTTCAGCATGATCTAGCTGTTATAGCAGCAATGGAGCATCAGAATGCAGTTGAAAAATTGGCAACAGAGAGGGTGGGTAGTTTTTTCTTGCAGCAGGAGGCACCTATTATTGCAGAAGCTACTAGGGATTCAACTCCTGCAAGTACTTTCAGATTTTTCTTTTTTTCTCTTTCTCTCCTGATACCCTGCTATTACAACTCTCTTGATAAGACTGCTTTTCAATCTTTTCTTATTTGTTTGGCTCACTCACATGTCTCTGCAGCAGGTTGCAAAATATTGCTTCCTGTATATATACAGTATGATACAAGGGCAATTTGTCAGGGGACTCCCCTCTCCATTCCTTTTCTTCTCAAGTTTATTTACTATTACTACCTTTACTTACTTACTTCATTCTGCCAGCCCAAGTACCAATGGCTGATTATGTTAGCATCTGTCAGGTCAATTCTGGCACAGCCATGCTCTGCACAGTTGTGTGATTAGCTAGAACTCCTGGAGGTTGCCCTTACACAATTAGAAAAATATAAACATAGCAAGAAAAAAAAAACAAAAAGTCCATTTTAGAAGGGCCCAGAACCTGCCTACTGGTCTACCAAGCCCACTATCATCCTCATCAGCAAATCTATCTTTTTTGCAGGAGCCTCCAATGCATACTTTGCCATTATAGCCACCAACACTTGAAAAATAGCAACAAAGCCTCTTTGACCAACACCCACTCAACCCACAATCTAGAGACTGAAATATTCTGTTGATGGTGACTTGCTACTAGCCTTTCCAACTGAACCCTCCTCTGCTCCACTCCTGAAAACATCACATAAGAGGTCTCCCACTGATCCCCCTACAGAATGTATAAGACTGTAAAGGCTCCATCCAGAAAAAAACAGTGCTCCTGGGCCCACTCTGTCGACCTGCTCCACATCAAAGGAGTACTTACTCAGCAATGCCAACTGCACTGACACCAGGTCATAGAGAAGCCACATCACCAGTCCCATGCAATCTTCTCTGGCCTGTATCCAGGCCCCCCTTGATCTTTGCTCCTGCTCCAATCAGGCTTGCAGCATGTCTACCTTACTCTCCAGCTCTTCCTATGTCTTGGCCATGGTGTTATGCTCCTAGAACAGAGCCACTCTGTTCTTCTCCACCCTTACATGTGCCTCTACTACCTCCCTGGCACCTTTCTGTGCCTGGAATATGCCTAGTCTCACCTTCCAAAAATAACCAGCCATCATCTGATGTTGGTCCATTAGGCTCCAGGACTCCTGCTTCAACCATTGCAACCAGGCCAGCAACTCCATGGCATCCACCTTCAGAGGATGGCTAGACAGTGGGAAAAAGACTGCTAGCAGTTTTGAGGAGGGACCCAGGGATAAAGGTTGATGCTTGCTCTTGTCAGGCCAATTCCCCTGCCTGCTGCCCACCTAGATCATCAAACTCTCCACCCACCACATAACCCATGCCACCTCCAACTCTGCTGCTTCACCACATTGGGCCCCTTGGACCTGATGCACCAGCCCAGACTCTCTGGGACTACATTCTTAACTCTCCTCCTCATCTGGCCTGAAATTCTCAAACTCTTCCTGCTCCCCACTCTCCCACTTATAAATCCCCTCCTCCTGAACCCTCAGTGATGCATCAGAATCCCACTCCACAACTCAATTATGAACTTCAAAGCTCATCTTCTGTGTGACCCACTCCAGACTCCAACCCTGCTCCTTTTATATACACCATGCCTTCCACAAAATTGACACTGAGCACCACTTATAGTTCTATTGGCAAGCCTTGCATACCAACAAATCCTGCTACAAGCCTGCCTCTGGAGCTGAGAACTTGCATTGTACTCCCTGCTGAGAACAGTGCAAGCACTAAGAGCATGGTCAGGCCAGGATAACAGGCTGTGAAATCCCACTCACTAGACCATTGTCAATATACCATAAGTAGCAGAGAGGGTCGCAGAGCTGAGCCAGGGCCTCTAGATAATGTTCCTGTGTCACTGCTAACAATGGGATATGCTGCTTCTCAGAGACCATAAAATGGTGCCTGGAGCTATCTTGGAGTGCTGCTGCCAATTACAAGGAGAATGAGGGGGGAAGCACAAAGCTGGGAGTGCACCATAATTTATGCAAAGATAGGAGCCACTCAACTGAGCCCCACTCTCAGAACCTACAAGGCTTGAGTAGGCCCTGCTCCTGAGACCTGCAAGGATTGCTCTAAGAACAAAAGATTAGTTTATCAAATTGGAAAGCTTATTGCACTCACATTCATGGTGCATAGCTGCTATCCACTTGTAAGAGTGACCTCTAAAGGCTATGGCTAAGTCACACAGCTGGCAGAAGAAAATACAAAGAGTGTATTAATATATATATAAGTAATTAATAATAGCTGCATACCTGGCAAAGAGAAATCCAAAGAGAACAAGTTTAGGGATTTATCCTGCCAGACACTCAAAGGAAGGTAAAGGTAAGTCACATGATATATAATAATCACATGTCCAAATTACCTGTTTGGGTCACATATCTGGGTTATATGTCTGAGTCACATGTGCAGTAAATTGAAACTCAGACCAATTTGACATCTAAGGGAGTCTGAAATTGGGCTGAGTAAATCAAAGGGGTATGCCCTGTGCTATCCCTCTGTCAGGTTTCACTGACCTGGGGGCCATTTTCAAGAAGCAACGCTCTTACAAGGTGGACTCAAGTGCTGAACTATGTGTGCTTAGGGTGTTAATCACTCCAGGAGGTGTTCTGGAGCATGGAAAAGTCAAAATGGGCAAGTCTGGAGTTAAACAACTTGTTCCAGGGTTCAGGAATTGGAGTTGGGTGAAGGTTAAGTCAAGGATGGGATTCCTTGATAAGGCCAGAGTTTTGATAAGTAGCATAGGGTGTGCCAGTCAACATAGTGCATGCAAGTCGAGGTAGTGCATGCCAGACAAGTATTCACAGGGGCAAGCACAAAGAGAGACAGAAATGGCAAGCATGAAAGGCATAGAAGATCATAGTAACAGTTATTCAATATTGAGACTAAGGTACATCTGAGCTACCTATAGTCTTATATACTCCCGGTGATGAGCCCCCAGTTTGGCCCAACACATTTTAAGCCTTTAATACACCAGCACTGATTCAAGGCGGCAAGACTCCAGCAGCTCTCTACAAACAAGTCCCCCATGCAACATTGATGCATCTTTGCAGCCAACTACGACACTACAGGCAACAGTAGGACCACTCATGTGACATTCAGCCTTGCCACCTGCTCCACGGAAAGGCATGGACACCACTAGCTCATAGGCTCTCCTCTTCACGAGAAGCACTCCAATATCTCCAAACTCGACACATCCCAGTCATGTGATGCATCACACCTCCTACCTGCATGTGCTGCCCCTACCGGGATGATTAATGAAAACCACGCCATCACCCCCGCATACAGGCTCCACACTCTGCCAGCACTCGCTGCCACCATCAGCAGATCACTGCTGGCTCAGCTTTCCTCTTTGAAGTCGGAATATGTCCATATTTGACTTAATACTGACAGCTGATCAACAGCTGGCACTTTCAAGCACCGCCACTATGCGCCACATTACAATTTAGTGCCCATCCTTGTTAGGACTTTGATTGGCACCCTGCACGTTATGTGGTGGCATGCTCAAGCTAACTGCCCACATGACGCTCCCTGAATATCATTTACATTCTTTATAGCCTTATTATTGGACCTTTCACTTACATTTCATTAGCTGCAACTATTAGAGTTGTTGCCGACCCTTCACTAAGTCACCGCCATCACTTACTATAAAGACCTTACCATTTGTCAGTAGAGAAGAATCGAATTGCACCCAGCACCTTCACACTTAAGTCCAGATCTCTAAGAGCTCACTTGAGGCACTAAGCAATTAGCGACTCCACCCTACTCCATCTCCGACAAAGGTTCTTGGTATGGCCTTTGTTCCACATCCTGAACGGTACTATACAAGTACACATTTGTTGTTGGCGCCAACGCTTGCCACCTCTTAGCACCAACAGTAAAGATTAGAAGCTTCATAAGCTTATTATGTGTCATCTATCGTTCTTCTTGAACTCTTACCACCTGCCATCAATTGACGGCAACATCCTCTCCGCTTTACATCACACTCTAGGACCGAGTAATTGGAACCTGCCCAGGACTCCCTCAACACTTCGCGAGCCCAACGCGAAACAAGGCTAAGTGCAGCTTACTAGGAAAGCATTTAGCTAAATTTTGGGCGCATCACCGGCACTAGTTCTGGATATTTATAATAAAGTCTAAAACTCTATAGAGAGTAGCAAAGTGGATAAACAGTTGTATACCTAATAGATTATGCAGACGGTGTGATCTGCAGTGGCCCAGATGCCTAATAGATAAAAGATGTGATGGTGGTCTATAAAGGTGGCAGGGGGGTCCCAGAAAAGATTCAAAGGAGTCAGGACATGTCAGGGGGTCCAGAGTAGGCAGGGAAGGACACCACAAGGTCTGGAGTAGGCAGAAGATGATGTGGAAAGATCTGGAGTAGGAGAAATATGACAGTTGTTACATCTGTGACATTAAGAGGTCTGGAGTAAGCAGGTCATGACACCCCCAACTAAGTAGGCAGAAGTCTAGAGAGTTAAGAGCAAAGCTGAGAAGTGAAGAAATAAACATAAAATGGGTGAAGAAAGAGTGAAGAAATATATAAGAAATAGATGTGAAATAATGGTTTTTATAAAAGTGACACTAACACCTGGACTTGTATAATGTAGATGCTACTTACTAACTAACGCAACAAGCAGGCCACAAAGGCCAAGCAAGCTGATGAGGCAGGCAAGGAAGTGAGCAGCAGGCAAGGAGAGCATGAGAGCAGAGGTAACTTGTGAGATGAGCTTATAGGAGTAAACCTTGGGTAAGACCATTGAACGCTGCTATTGTTAGGTCTGAGGATATGTTATCCTTGAAACCTCCTATATACTACAGGCCTACTTAAGGGTAGGCTACTCATTTAGGCTGATTGACTAACAACTACTGACTAATTAGTGGACAGTATGTAAAGGTAAATGACAAGGCAGGGGCCAGGATAATATAAACAATGATACAAAGCAGAAATAGTTCTAAAAGTTATACCAGCAAATAGGAAAAATCATAGTGAGGGTGGCCAAAAAAGAAGTAGAGGGTGAAAATGAGAGATGAAAGAAGAGTCCCAATGCAGCTGTGCTGGAAGACCAACAGTAAATGAATTACAGACAGAGAACCAGTACAGCTAGAGTTCTAGAAGTAGTACTGTCTAGCCATCACCCAGCCATCAGGCATCACATCAACTGCTGGATGCCCAGACTTCTGTTGATCCTGTGAGCTGTCTATGCAATATCCTCTAATACAGCTGCCTTCCATCCTGCCATGACATATAGAGTCCCTAGAATCTTTTTAGACAATAGGACCCCATACTCATAGCATATAAAAACCATAAATAGCCTCCATGTACTTTAATTTCAATATTATCATAACTTTGATCATGTTTCCTTTTGTGCTTGCTATTTTTGTCACACTCCATTTACTCTGGTCTTGTCAAGGAACCCCCTCATCAACTCAACCCTTGTCTTAAGCTAACCCCCACCAGCCCTAAAATGAGTTTTCAACCCTGGAACTTACTTGTTTTGCTGTCTTGCATCCTGGACAACCCTTTAAAGTACTCAATACACTTGAGTCCACCTTGTAAAAGTGTTGCTTCTTAGAAAAAGCCCCCAAGTCAGCAGAACCTGACACTTACAATACCACTAATGATGCATAAAAGTAGATCAGTACTGTCATGATTACAGATACTTGACCTGAATTTGTGTTGGGCATGCTAAGTTATGAGGAGTCTGGGCAGGGTCCCAGAGAACATGCCAATAGGTATTGAGGTTGCAGCAACAGAGGGGTAGTAATGGAGAGGTGCACTAACACAGATGCAGTAAGGGGTGGTAAGAGAGAGATGCACTAACACAGATGTGCAGCAAGGGATAATTTAGTATTTTGTGGTTAATATGTAAAATGTTGCTTATTGGCTTTCAGATGCAAATGCCTTGCTGTAGGTGCAAAGATGCATATAGTACTGAGAGTGCCAATGATAGCAATGTAATATGGTGGTCAAAAGAGTCAGCAAGGGGCAGCATCAAGAGAATGGTGCTAAGAGGTTATTGCAGCAAGATCACAGCAGAATTGATGTTGGCAACTTATAGTTTTTTAGGATGCACCAAAAGAAATCTGAAGTGTGGGATAATCAAAGGGACTTTATTCAATAATGCTACTAACAGAAAAAGTGAGTATTCATACAAAAAAGAGTTCACCATTGCTATTGCACTAAGCAGTGCTAAAGGGCAGTGAACTCAAAAGAATATAAATGAATGCCACAAATTAAACTATTTAATGTAAAGTACACAATCTAGCTATAGGTGGTTGGTGTGGGGTGGGATTGCAAGCTAGAAGTGAGGAATTGGTGCCATGCTTGCTATATAGACAACAGAGGTGCTGAGTGGTTGGTGCCTTTTGAATATTTTGTAAGTTGTTAGTTTCTATTGGTGGTGTGCTAATGAATTTTGTTTTTAGGTGCCTCCTCCTGTTCTCACTTTTGAGGATGAGTTGGAGGACATCTTTTCTGGTGCCTTACCAATGACAGTAAGCTTTCCTACTACAAGGTGAGTTTTTCTGATTAGTTGTCACTTAGCTATTGTCTGACCTGTCATTCCATAGCAGCAAAGAAGTTCTAGCACCCCTGGTAACAATAAGCCTGGCATGGCAGCAGGAGGAGATAGCAGTGGCCACCATTCAGCATAGTCTGGCTGTAACGGTGGTAATGGAGCAATGGAAGGCAGCAGAAGAGTCAGCAGTGGAGAGAGTCAGTTCTTCAAGGCAGGAGGTGTCCATCATGGCAGAGGGAAGTGATGAAGAAGCAGCAAGGCATTTCCCCACTAAGGAGCCTTGTGTTGGCAGCACCAAGAGTCTATTACTGCCAGCTACCAAGTTGAACTTGCCAAAGTCTGAAAAGACTTTAAAACACAAGGTCAGTTTCTTACTTGCTGCTTTCTTCTGGTCTTCACAACTGCCTTTAGTCTTGTAAGGTCACCACTCCTCAATATGTAATAAGCATCAATCTGTCTTCTGTAGAGTTTTACTTATGCCTCTTTTTGCTAGCCACCTTCTCAAACGGTTTTTACTGACAGCAAGTTGAAGAGCCTTTTGTTGCCATGTCAGGAAGAAGCCATTTCAAAGCAGGGTATGGAGGAGGGAGTTGTGATGCCAGAGATGAAGGGCAAGAAAATGGTGTCCCTGGTGACTTAGCAAGCCTTCAAAACTTCTCATGGCACGGTAGGTGCCTAATTCCAGTTGTTACAACTCACTTGCTCACTTTTGCACTAGTGTGACAAATGTTGGTCAGAAAATGACCCTGAGAGTTGTTAGTTCCCAACTAGTGCCCAACCATGCTACTATTGTGGCACTTTCAAGCATGCTTGCACTCTGGATGGCACTAAGAGTTGCAAACATGGTGGTGCTCCCAATGCACTAGTGGAACATACTTTCAAGCATGCAGTGTTGATTTGCAGGGCTCAGAAGTTTGTGGTGGCACAGAGAAGGGAGGTCACTGCAGAAAAAGTAGCAAGGATCAATGAAGCCTCTTTGGTGGTGCTGACAGGCCAAGGAGACAAGTTTGAAACTGTTAGCATAATGAGAGCTGGAAAGCACCATGGCTCTTCAACTCCTTCCAAATAAAAAGCCTCTCCAGTTGCCAAGAGTAAGAGGAAAGCAAAGAAGGTACATGTGGCATTGCCTTCTCCTATTGCTAAGGAGGACATCAAGATGTGAGATTTGGAGATGGCAATAGCAGCAAGTCACTTGCTGCCCAAGAACACAGAAGTGGGTCCTAGCAGCCAAAGGTAAGCACTGTTGTTACACTCTAGTTCTTTCCTTTGCCCTTATAATATCAGCAAAAGCCTGTGATTACCACTTCAGTTGGCAGTGGCACCTGCCTTTATGGAGGAGGAGCAGGAAGAAGAGGAGTGTGAGGAGAAGCATAAGAAGGAGCATGAGGAGGAGCATGAGGAGGACAGGAAGGGTGACAAAGAAGATGTCAGAGAAGAGGAGGATGAGGAACTCAGCAAGAAGGACAATGGCAAGGAGATTGAGGATGCAGAGCCTGCCAAGAGCCCTTCCCCTCATTGGTGCTACCTCCCTCCTTACAGTCCTACTGCCATCTTAGTGCAGAAGGTCTCAGATGAGGAGGACATTGAGGGTTTGTTGCTGCATTGCTACATATGTGCTCAGATGCTTTTGTTGTAGACTCCAGCTCCACAGCCTCATGTCATTGGTAAGGCCTACAAGTAGCCGAGTCAAGACTTGGTATATCCAGTAGTAGCATTGCATTCTGCCAAGATGTTGGGAAGAATGGTGGGGAAGGTGGCAAGAATGGGAGAGGCCTTGGCACATGAGAGAGAGAGCATGTCAAAGGGCAGCTAATAGCACTTCACCTGCGGTACTCCAATCTGGCATGTAGTCTTGCTGTACTTCAAGATTACTAGGCAGATTGCTAGGATGCACTAGAGTGGCAGGCACTAAACCACATCCAACCTGGCAACCTCTTGCTTCTCCACAACAACAGCTTTCCAATTGACAATAGTGAGTAGAGAATGGACCTAGATAGGCTGTTAGTTTTATAATTTTGTTAGTTTTATCTTGGACTATGGTCTTGGCATGTATATATCTTTTTTTTTGGACTTTGTCAAATATGAAGAATAAAGTACAGCTAAGTTGGAAGGGGAAGCAGGTATTTGAATGAACTTAATAAAAGTATAAGTTGAAGAGAATTCTCAGTAAAACATCATAGTAAAAAACTCTTTGGCAAGAGTTGTGCAAGGTGCTTAGCACTGGTGACATGCTAGCACTGCAGCAAGAATCAGTTAAAGAAAATGTCTGCAAAGTATAGTGAAGTAGTAAGCGTTATTTCAAATTGATGGTAAAGAAAGTATAGTAATAATAAATCAGCAAAACTTATTAGATAGTCTGTTTATTTCTCTTCTTCTTCTTCTAGCAGCAAGTTGTTGTTGTCCAAAAATTCTATCTCCTCTAATTCTCGCAGCTTGGCAGTGTTGATATTTAGCACCTCTAGTGGTAAGTCAGTATGTTCCCTTGCCAAGTATGGCAAGAGGCAGAAAACAGCATCAGATCAGTGTAAAACTGAGCTGTCTAGTTTACAAAAGATGTAAGCACCTCCATGGTTGCAGAAAATAACTATCAAAGGCCCTAAATAGTAGGGGTGCATCTCTTTTGAAGTAATAGTTACTCTATGGTCAGTTTCAAACCTGAGCACTGCTTGGCAAACACATGCTAAAGACAGCTTTATGAAAATGCACCAAGTCCTCATTTCTTCTTTGTAAATCTATAGCATACCAAGCAATCAAGTCTGTAGTTGCCAAGATGCTATTTGGTGCTAGTTGTAGGTATGTCGCTTCAATGATATCAGCAGGGAGAAGGGGATGAGTGCTCATTGCTGCATAATAAAGAGAACAGCCTATGCACTTGTGGATAGTCACCCTTTCTGACTAGAATACAGGATAAGTGGCTTCACTCCAATAAGATTTGTCACCATCAACCACTTTGAAGAGCACTGCCAATGGCACACATCAAAATGAGAACTGTCATGACCTGCACTAATTCCAAGCCCTGGACACTCACCAGACCACCTCAATCGCCCCAAAACAACAGGACTCTTGTCAACAACCCAAGGGACACACCCTCCATCAACCCCAGCACCCTGGCACACCCCCCCATCAGCCCCAGCATGCTGGCACACCTTCCATCAATCCTGGCTCCTGCTTCCCACCAAAATCCCCTGATTGACCCACCTGCTCAGCCTACCAACCCCGACCACCCACCAATCATCTGCCTTCCCATGCAACCACCCCTGAATGCCCCGCATGATCATCTCCAACACTATTCAGTACCTCAGGTACACAGCCCTGCGCACTGAGCCTAATCACCATCCCCAGGACTAGAATCTCCCTGAACCAGTCCCAGACCTCACTATTTAAACCCGTAGGTAGCACTCTGTTAGAGTAGTCTTGATATTACCTTTGCTGTTACTTTGTCATACTACTATCTCATATGAGCTTGTCTGGTTAATTGCCTGCTAATCTACTCCTTTTCTCTCCAAGTCTCCTGGTCTTTCTAAGTTTCTTTCTCTCTCTTTGTCTCAGTCTCCTGGACTTTGCCTCAGTTTCCCAGTTCTTTTCCATTCATCCCCGCATACTCCCTCTATTGTTTCCCTTGTTCCCAGACTTTACCCAGAACTCCGACCCTCTCCTGCCTACTTCCTGGTACTCTGCACACTCCTGGAGCACCCCACACTGTTCTGGACTTCTTCCGGTATCCCCGCCCCCTGTCCAGAGCTGTCCCTTTAGACGTTGAGTCTGCTTAGTAAGGACCCACTTGCAGTTGGAAGCCCCCATAGTCAGAGGAACCTGACAAGGACATTCCACAAGGCCATTAGCATGCTTATTGTAACCAGGGATGCAAATATGGTGGATATTATACTTCTTGGCAAGGTACATTAGCACTTTGATGATGGAAGCACCATTGTCAGTTACAACTTCCCTTAGTGCACCCCAGTGGCAAATAACATCTTTGAATAACCACTTGGCAACTGCATCAGTGTTTTTCCTCTGCAGCATGTGGAATTTGGGCCAGTGTATTAGCAAGCAACATCCTTGAATAATATACTTGTAATATCCTGACTTGGGCATATGCATAGTATCAAGGTAGATTTTACTGAAAAAAGGTGTTGGCATGGCAATAGTAAGGAATATAAGTATCTGGCACATTTGTTGTATTTGGCAGAGGTGGCAAGTCCAAATATACCAAGCAACATTAGCATTAACATGTGGCCACCAAAAATGTTTCAGTAGCATAGTGCATATTGCATACAAGCCTTTGTAACCAAGTTTGTTATGCATAGCACATAGGATTCATAAGCAACCTTCCAGTTTAATGACTAGTTTGTATGTGCTATTGCAATTGCATTGCCAAAGACAATTGTCAGCAAAGAAAAAGTGAGTAGCATAGCAGATAAAGGTGGCGTACTCATTGTTGCTAAGGTGTTCTAGGCACTTAAGGTCTTGAATCTAGTGTTCTACTGTCAATAAGCACTGATCTTTTGTCTAAGCCTTGGCATCAAGTTCTGCTGACTCAGGGGCCTTTTCTAGTAAGCAACAATCTTACAAGGTGCAAGCAAGTGCTGAACTATGTAAGCGCAGCATCAAGAGCTCTGGGAGGAGTTCCAGGGCATGAAATTGTGAGAGAAGTAAGTCCTGGAGTTAAAGGACTTGCTCCAAGGGTTGAGCTAAGGGTGGGGCATCAAGTCAACAGGGGGGGGGTTCCATTGACGAGACAAAATTGAGTTAATAGAATGTAGTGTGTGCCAGTCAATAATGTGCATACCAGAATAAAAGATCAAGGCAAGCATAAAGGAGACTAAAGCAAGCATGAAAAGGAAATCAGACAGAGATTTAGAAGAGCAGAGACATGAGTTGTTATTGTTAATATTGAGACTAAGGTACATGAGAGCTACCTTATGTGACAGCCTTGCTGCCTGCTCCACTATAAGTCATGGGCATCACTGGCTTGCTGGCTCTCTTCTCCATGAGGTGCGCCCCCACCACCTCCAAACTCAATGCATCTTGATCACATAATGCATCATGCCCTCTATCTGCACATGCCACCCCTTGGGATGTTTGATGGACATCATGCTACTATTCTTGCATCTAGCTTCCACACTCTGCCAGCAGTTCTCACCACTATTAGCAGATCATTGTTGGCCTGGCTTTCCTCTTTGAGTCTAATTTCAAATATGCCTGTATTTGACTTAATGGTCACAGCTGACCAACAGCTGGCACTTTCTGTCACCACCACCACATGCCACATTACAATTTAGTGCCCACTCTTGTCATGACTCTGTCACAAGACTGATGCCCTGCATGTTATATGGTGGCATGCTTTAGCTAGCTGCCCACATGACCCTTCCTGAATAGCATTTACTTTTCTTATAGTATCATTATTGGACCTTTACTTACAGTTTTATTAGTGGCAACTATTAGAGTCATTGCCAACCGTTTATTAAGTTGCCACCTTCACTTATTATAAGTACTTTACCATTTGTCAGTAGCAAGTTGTTGAATTGCACCCAGCACCTTTTGCCCCACAGTTCAGATCACTAAGTCCACTTGAAGTCCACTTGAAGTATTAAGCAATTAGTGACCTTGCCTTACTTTATCCATGCTAAAAGTTCTTAGTGTCTTCTTTATTCTACATCCTAACAGTACTATATGAGTACACTCTTGTTATCAGCGCCAATGCTTGCCAACTCGCACCTTTGACATATGTGCTTAGCACCAATGGCTAAGTACTAGAAGCTTTGAAAGCTTATCACATGCCATCCACTGTTCCCCAAACTCTTACCACCTGCTGCCAATCAATAGCAGCATCCTTCCCACTCAACATCACACTTAGGACCAAGTAATTGGAACCTGCTCAGAACTCCCTCTGCACTTTGCGAGCCCAATGCAAAACAAGGCTAAGTGCTACTTACTAGGAAAGCAATTAGCTAAATTTTGGGCACATCAATGGGTTGTTATTGTTAATATTGAGACTAAAGTACATAGGAGCTACCTATGGTCTTTATGTACTACAGGCAAAGGAAGGTACTGTCTATGAAGGGTTCTGGGCAGGTCTGGGGATCTATATGTGGTGGCAGGGCAGAGAACAGCTATATTGAGAAGATCATGTGGGCAGTCCACGAGATCAACAAAGATTTGGGTAGCAGCATGATATGTGATGGCTAAGTAACCCATGCAATGGCTAGGTAATCCATGTAATGTGTGATGGCTTGGAATAGTGCATAATGGCTGGGTGATCCATGTGATGGCTCAGGGTAATGCATGGGGGTCAGGTAATAGCCTGGGATAATGCGTGATAGCCCAAGAATGTGCATGATGGCAGTGTGTAGCTGGGGGCTAGTAGCAGGGTTATTGAAAATGGTCCTAGGGAAGGTTGGGGCTCCAGGGGCTGTTGGGAGGGGCTTTAGGAAAGTTGTTGGGAGAGGGTTGTGACACTTGGCAATTTGCAGCATGGTATCACATTGCAAATTATAGCTATCTTCTCTAAGTGGCTGTAGTTCCTGTACTATTTTTACAGGTGAAGATTTTTGGCTGTAAATACTGGCAATGTAGAATGTGGGTGGTGCACTGTAGTACTTAGTGTAAGTAATACTAATAGTTCTGGGGCTTTCTTGAAGACTTAGAAAATCCACTACAACTCCACACTGATGTCTTGAGAGATACTTGAG
>JAGGAT010000671.1:0-20402 GCA_017657195.1 Termitomyces sp. T70a | reverse complement strand
CTTACTTCTATTACTTATACATACACTAATACACTTTGGATCTCCCTTTGCTAGCTGTGTGACTGAGCCATAGCTTCCAAAGATCGCCCTTACACTAGCCATCACATGTTACACAGATTATCCAGCCATCATGTATCACACTGCCACCTGAACTTTGTTAATTTTACAGACCACCCACATGATCTCCTTAATACAGCTATTCTCTGCCCTGCCACTACACATAGAATCCCCAGACCTGCCTAGAACCCTTTATAAACAGTACTTTCTCTTGCCCATAGTACATAAAAGCTATAAGTAGCTCCCATATGCCTTAGTTTTGATATTAACAATAACAACCTGTGTCTCTGTTCTTTTAAAACTCTCTGTCTGATTTCCTTTTGTGCTTGCTTTAGTCTCCTTCATGCTTGCCCTAGTCTCTTATTCTGGCATGCACCTCATCAACTGGCACACACTACACTCTATCAACTCAATTTTGTCTCATCACCAGAACTCCTCTGTTGACTTGACACCTCAATCCCAGCTCAACCTCAGAGCAAGTCCTTTGACTCCAGGACTTACTTTTTTTGCCACTTTGTGCCCCAGAACCCATCTGCATCTACATAATTTGGCACTCACTTGCACCTTGTAAGGTCATTGCTTACTAGGAAAGGCCCCCAGATCAGCAGAACCTGACATAACTATTATGACCCACAGTTATCATGACACTGGATACTGCTTACATAGTGCCTGCAACATGTCAAGCCAGGCTTGACATTGTGGCCTTTTAGCCCAGTTGGTTAATCACTTTTATTGCAGGAGTTGTGGTTATCACAGTCAGTTCCAGAAAAGAAAGGTAACTCAGCTACTTGCATTTCTAGTAGAGGGCATCCATGCACTCCTGATCTTGCTAGCAACAGTACTGAGCATTCCAGGGCTCCTATTCAAAATGCTCTGCAACCCTGCTAGTTGATAGAGGGGTTGGAGTATATGTACTGCAGGCACTGGAAAATGTTTTCATTGGAAAAAGTGTAAAAGAAACATGTTATGCCATTTCTTTGTCAGCTTTTTCTTTTGGAAAAAGGCATTTTCCATTGTCTAATGCCTTTTTTCCTTTGAAATATGTGCCCTGGAAATAGCATAACATGTTTCTTTTTCCCTTTTTGCAATGGAAACATTTTCCGGTGCCCGCAGTGATGAGGGCATGAGGGATGTACACAATGTAACAATTAGGAACTAGAAATTTTTTTTCCAAACACTGACTTTAGCACAGCTTGCAGTCATTTGGATATGCTAGGAGTGTGCATGTCATTGGACTAAGCTTGGAGTAGGGTTGGGCATGGCCTGGAAACCAGTTCCCTGACAGCTCTAGACAACATCTTGGAGCACTTAACACTCTGAGTATGCATAGTTTGGCACTTGAGTCTACCTTATAAGAGTGTAGCTTCTTTGGTAAAAATATCTAGGTCAGTGAAACCTGACACTGAGATAAGACTGCACCAGTTGCAAAGTCAGAGCACCTTGACATGGAAGGGGCAGCCATTGTCAAAGTGATTGTTAGGGAATTCCCACTTTCTTGGATTCTAATTTTTCTTATGCCTTCTTTTGCTCTTTTCAGTCTGTGATTCACTGCTGGCACCAGAATCTGTTTTCATTAGAAAAATTAACAAAGAAGTGTGTCATGCCATCTTCAATGTATATAATTTTAAGAGAAAAAAGTTTGAAACAATGGAAAATGCCTTTTTCTAAGGCAAAAAGTTGCCAAAAAAATTATGACACACTTCTTTGTCACTTTTTTTTGGTGGAAACAGGTTCTGGCACCAGCAGTGATTCTGGCAAGATGGCTCCTCCAACTTGCTTATATCAGTAACTATATATTTGGTTATTTATATAATCAAGGCTAACATACTGTGTATTAGACTTTGTAGTACTATACAGTCATTTCTCACACTTCTGAAGCCTCTGGAGCCTTGAAACAAGAAGGAAGTACAGGCCTTTCTGGAGTTCACCATCATCTACTGACAATTTATCTAGGACTTCTCTCCCTATGCACATCTGCTGTTCAACCTCACTGGAAAAATTGTTGCCTGAAATGGAATGATGTGGAGGAATGGGTGCTTTGGGCCCTGAAATCTGCAGTCACTCTAAGGGTGACCTCTGGAGGCTGTGACTCAATCACACAACTAGCAGAGGAAAATCCAAAGTGTATTTAGCACTAAATAATAATCTACCATGTAATTATATACTTGGCAAAGGAAAATCTAAACAGAACAAGTCTAAGGATTTCATATGCCCAGCATGATGCTTCAGCTATTGGGTAATGCCAGCCACCTTCACCAGGTCTATCTCTGCCATGTCATGTGAGATGATCAGTCCAAGGTACTCAATCTAGGTCTGTTCAAACTTGCACTTCTCTGGTTTGAAGTAGAGCTGATGTTGATGGATACAGTCTAGAACAACTTGGGTGATATGGTAATGCTTCTTCAACATCTTGGTATAGATGAAGATATTGTTGAGATACATGCATACTATGCTGTCCACAATTAGGTCCTAGAAGATGTTGTTCATTATTGTTTGGAAGGTGGCAGAGCTGTTAGTGAGGTCAAAGAACATTACTAATAGTTTGAACAGCCCATAGTTGGTTCAGAATGCTGCCTTCCACTCATTTACTTGGATTTGCACATTGTTGTAGCCCTATTGGACATTCAACTTGATGAAGTAGCATGCACCCTGGAGTTTATTGATGAGTTTAGAGATGAGGGTGAGGGGTAGCAGTTCTTGACAGTCATTGTGTTGAGCATGTAGTAGTTTTGGACCAACCAGAGAGAGTCCTCCTGTTTCTTGGTGAAGAACACAGGCAAGGCCATCAGAAACTTTGAGAGGTGGATATGTCCTAACTTGAGATTCTCTCAGAGAAAAGCATCTAACTCATCCTGTTCCTTAGGTGTGAGTAGATAGATCTTGCAGTTAGCAGGATCAGCATTGGGCAGGAGCTCAATCACATGGTCCCACTACTTGCATTCCAAGGAAAAGTCAAATAAGGCCTTGGAGAAGATGTCCTTGAAGTTGTGCAGATAGTTGAGAACTGCATCCTAGAAGGTGCAAGGCATGGATTCATGATAAAGGCCTAGGCCAGTCATTGAAAAGTGGTCTGGCTGGCCTGGATCCTCTCCACAGTCACTGGGCCCCATCAATGGCTTGTCTGGTAGCTCTGAATTCCAGGCAGTCAGAACTCTATTCTTTATCCATCTTCCTATTTGGTTTCTTCTCTGCTGTGTCTATTGTCCTTGTAGAGGGCCTTTTCATGAGGGACATTAGAGATAGGAAGTCAAGCCAGTTGAGGTTAGTGAAGAAAAGATGTCCTACCTAGCATACTTAGATAACATGCATGCCCAGATAGCTGTGCATTTTCAAACAATGGTGCAATGCTCTTTTTTCAACTACTCTACACAGGTGGCACAATGATGGGGGTACTAGCTTATGCTTACCTCCCTCTTGATCCAATTAATCTTCAAATTGTGCTCCCAGAGCTAGGTGAAGCTGAGGACCATGTCCTGCTTTTCTAGGCTGGTAACTACAAAGGTGGCTTGATCTGCATGTAACTGGTAGTGGAGAACTAGATCCACTATGGAGTGAGTTGATCTAGCTTTGTTGTAACGCAGTTACTGAGCCTTTCATGCATGAGACCATAAGTCAGAACCTATCAATTGATTCTGGCTACAGTTGTGCGAAAAGACTACTTGAGGTTACATAAGTAACCTCACGACTTATATAGTAATTACATAATAGCTAAGTAAAATAATAACTATAAGTAATAATACTGTATTCTAGTGCTGTAATGGGCATGATCCGTTACATTTGTTGAGGGTACTATCAATATTGTATACTAAGACAAGAGAGAGGAGAGGTCAAATGGTAAGCTGGTAATATTCCACATAGTTGGTGTCTACAAAGAGCCTAGTTGCCCTGGAGTCCAGGAGGGTGACAATGCTCCAGACTTCTTGTGTGTTGGTAGTCTCAACCTCTACATTTAGTCAGAGCAAGTTGGGTAACAGAATGGATGCCACCACATGGCAATGCAGAAAGTAGCTGTTATAACCCTTTCCATTCCTCAACTCTCTGCTTCCTCTGTCTACTCACACCAGCACATCATCTCTGCATCTTTCATCAGTGGCATATTGCTCCCATCAGTAGCATATTGACTTTCCCTATTGGGCTAAGTCCCATCAACCCCACATAGCTGTGACTCCCACCCCTAACATGCTCCTTGGCTGATGCCAGGTCAACCCTCTACAGCTTTCTGAATATATAAACACAAGATTCTGTAGCTATTCACTAGCCTTGATATTAACAATTTCCAATACTATCTTTTTCTCTCTACTCCTGTTTCTTCTATATTTTTCTTTTTAATATAATCTTTTCTGTTCTCTCTCTTGGTCTGAATCTCTTCTGCTGCCTTCTGATCTATTTTTCAAATTTAGTATTTGCCTGAAACAAGTCTTGGACCTGCTAGATACCCCTTGAAGTACTTTGGACTACTAATCTGAAGCCCTTTCCAAAGCCTCCATTGTCTTCCAAGCCCCTCCAATCAGCAGGTTACCTGCTTAAAAGGAGAGCCCCCAAGTTAGTGGTCTCTGACAGTGGTGCTTCTAGGTGGAGAGGTGGAGGAAATAGGGGTAGAAACAATGCGCACACTCGCATTACACGCCAGACATAAATAGTAAATTACGAGTATGGGTACGAATAAAAAATATTTTATACCGACTGAGGACATCAATTTTGGCTTCCGCATCTATGGTTCTAACATCTAAGGTCATTGCAGTCATGAATTGATACATCTGGATGATGCATTAACACCGCAACATAAAACGTTTCACACCAAGGGATATAACGCATCAGTACATCAGATACTGGAGTGATGTATCAAGAATAGATGGGAGATAATGCATCAGGCTGTCCCATGAGATAATGCATGATTTGTATCTGACGGTTGAGGGACACCGAGTGCTAATATAATGAATTAAGATGCAGTGATCAGAACGAATCACGCATCACCTCTCTGCACTAATTAGGGTATTATGATGTTTTATTATGACAGGGTCTGGTGAAGAAGCACCCTATTTACGATCATCTTATCCGCGTGGTAGTCATCACCTGTGCAGGCATATCCGAAGATTGATGATCGCAGCTCAGAGGATGTTGATCTGGGGCAGTGAAGCTGAACCAGATTTGTCAGTTCAGCTTGCGAAATTTTGCACCTCGCGGTGCTGTTCTCGCATCATCACATGTGCGCGTATCCTTCTGCGTGCTGCTCATTACGGTACGTAGTTGGTTACTAGAGTAGCTTTGTCTTATACTTACTTAATCGGCCGGCGTACTATTTGACATTTGTTCGGAAAGAGTGCAAGTTATGTTGATTGTAAATGAATGATTAGGTTAAACTATGGTACCAGTGGCCGTCGCCACAAGCACAAGGGACTTTGATTCTCCCATTCCCGAAATATGTCCGACATTATCTTTAGACCCCATCTGAAACAGCAGGTGCAGATCCCATCTCGACGACGTTGGAAGATGACCTACCTCAAGAACGAGCTGCGTTTTCTCATCTTCTACGACCCTATCGACACGTGGACCAAATACTCTGTGGTATAAGTAGCCTCAACAAACCACGAAACCCCAGAATCCACAGCCAGCATCTCTAGTATGGTAACCGGCATAGAACTGCCTTTCGATATCTTTGGTCATGTTTTCTGCCATCTTGAAGATGACGTCCAAACACTCCGAACTTGTTCTGTTGTTTCTACTGCTTTCCTATACTTTAGTCGAAAGCAATTGTTCTCTTCTATAACGCTTTCCGACTGCGAAAATCCCAGGCTTGGGCATAATGACAGACCATTTAGACGCCTTTACGACCTCTTCCTCAAACATTCCTATCTCATTCACTTTATCAAGGTCTTACGCATCCACCAGAATACGCATGTAGTGCCTGGCTCGAGCCTTGCAGTGTTGCTGCAGCTATTGGCCTCTCATGGTAACTTCCTTGGCATATCTATAACGTTAGGCTGTAATTTCGTCCATGGAGAAGTACGTCAGTCATTCGAGGAACTCATATCAGCACCAAACCTCCGTATCCTCCACCTACGTCTTCGTGACTCTTCCTTCCCATTTACCATTTTGGACAAGGCCAATCCTGGTTTACATTCTCTCCTCATCAGCAACGAGTATCCATCAAAACTTGATTTTCATTATCTTCCACCAAATCGGCATCACCGTATCCCTGTTTCTACACTACAATATCTCTGTTTAAGGGGGGAGGATATACCGGCATTGGCTACCCTCTTCGATAATCCAACCTGCACCCTTAGCTTGCACAGTCTGCGAAAAATCACAATTGAAGGCGGAGTTGATGACCACTCGGGCAGTATAATGAATAGGCTCTTCACTGAAGCCAGACATTTAGAAAAGATTGTGAGGCGATCATGCCGCAAAGACTGTGAGTTCTCCACCTGGCCGAAAGATGACGACGGCTAATGATGTAATTCTGATGGCAGCTGTTTCCCTGGATCTTCGATATCTGCAACATCTCAATAGTGCGGTCTTTGTAGGCTCGCTTGTCTACGGCGACGTGTGGGCAACCAGCAACGTCATCAGGCATACACTATTTCCGGATACGCTTGATCACCTCGTCATTATTCTAATGTCTGGTGCAGACGACTCTGCCGTAGTCAGCCTTTACCGTACCTTGATTGACAACTCTCTATACGACGCCTCGATCAAACTGGCCCATCTGAAGACAATCGCTATTTACGTTTGTTTCCCTTCGATTGTTACAGAGCCTGACCCGCTATCCTTGAACGATGTTCCTCGCCTTGCTTCGACAGGAAAAATAACGTTTGCTGCACTGAACAGGTGGGAGACTAGCCATATCTTCAAAGAGTTGTGTTGGGAAGATACACCTACTGAGGTTCAAATCTTATGACCTCTACAAACACCTTCCATTTAGAATTAGAAAGTATGCAAAATTTATAACTGTGTTGATCAATGTATCAGTATGTATATAAGTACCTTATACCAAATTGATTACATAAATTACCGGAATTCCAAAATAGGCATGCCGTCTGGGTGGAACGGCCCATCGTCGCTCTGGCCAGATCGTGCTCACACCCAACTCAAGGACATAGTATGTTGTTAGCTGTATTCGTATAAAATCTTCCCTTGCTTAACACGAGGCACGCCCAACACGGAACGAAAAGTCCTCATTTACTTGGTCACGTAGAATTCTTGGCCGTATCATACTATTCAGGCAAGCTAATTTGATCTTTATCCAACAATACATTTATCATGCCTACAAGGACTGTCTTCAATGCCTCTTGAGGATATGCTAGACCCCTATCCCGTGCTTCGAGGTTGACAGCGTGTCTCTGCTTACCTCTATAAGATGTGCACGATTGATAATGACTTGAACTCTCAATCATCTCTCTGTCCCAACCTCAAACTCTCCTCTGAATCTATCGCCATATCGAATCCGAATTGAAGTTCTTCACAGCCCTAACCACTGCGTACGCATAGACTCTAATCTGACAATCACATTCCAAATTTCCCGGTGTCTAACCACTTCCCTGGCGCACAGGATGCCTATGTTCTTAATGGTTGAGCCATGTCGACTTAATAAGACAAACCTCGCGTGCTGAATATTGTACGTATATGTAACTGTTCTGTATCACGGTAAGTGTCGGATTGATGGTCACTTGAAGCATAAACTCACCACCTTTACTCTCGACCTCAGATTCAGGTTGAGTCTCAGTTTCCTCGAAACGAACTCTTGAGCAGCACTTCTACAATTGCGACCGCAGACGCCAAGAGAAGCAACGTAGACGGGACGACAGATGTTGCTAGGGTCATTATGGCTGGCATTCTGGCCTTCGTACGAGGATGGGGTCGACGGCTGTTGATTTGCCTCGCATCAGTATTATAGCGCGAATCAAGAATCGCTAGGGGATAGAAGGAATGAAGATAACAGAGAATGGACTGGGATACCCAATGGTATGACGTTGCGGGGGAAAATGTCGTTTAGTTGGCGCCAAAAACTGAAACATCATTCTTCCTCGCGATGTTCCTTGATTGAAAGGAACTCGATAAAGTGGGCCTTGAGACTTGCCTGAAAGAGCTCGTGATTCCTTAGGTACTGATAATATTGTCCATTTGGGTCTTAACGCCTCCACGGTTAGCGAATCCTGATGATAGTGTACCTATCCATTTTTCGATATAACTAGGATTCATTAGGGGGGTGAATCTTGAAGGAGAAGGAGAGTGGACAAGCCGGCCCATCTGACCGCGTCGCTAGTCCTGAATGGTCTGTCCATGCGACAAACGAGTACAGCCTTGAAATTCGGACGAGAAACATCAGACCTCGTCAAGTTTCATCATATCAAATGAGTTCGAAGAGTTCGAAGAGCGATCAAGTTCCACATAGATCCAGATGCAGAGCAGAAAATAGAAAAAACAAGCAAAGGAATATAAGATTGATCTCATATGTCGAGAGAGGTGCGTCAAAGAGACACAAGAAAGAACATAGAAGCATCCTCCCACGTCCATCACTCTTCGATGTAGCTATTTGTAGCAGCTTGTAGCAGCCCTTATAACATCACCTTCTTTCTCTCACTGACACCTAATGCTCTCCACGACTTTTTTCACGCTCACGGTTCTCGCCTCATGCGCCCTGGCCCAAAGTTCTGGCACAGCAAGCGTTTCTACATCAGCCCCAGTGCCATCCTCTATCCCGGGCTTGACGTCATGTATCACGAATTGTGTCGTGCCCGCTGCTCAAGCTGCCAATTGTAGTTCTTTGTACGTTGGACGATTCAAAATTCTTGTTGAGGCTCACAGCAACACAGTGCCGACTTGCCCTGCGTGTGCACATCGTCCCAGTTCCAGCAACAAGCCACACAGTGCCTCCAACAGAAATGTACACCACAGGAACTCCAGGACGCCCTCGGTCTCCAGAGCCAAGAGTGTCAGCGTACGTCTGTCTGTTCATGGACATCCACGTTGAACTGATGACTAGCCGCAGTCATTGGGTCAGGTACGTTCAGGATCTACTTACGGCCACAGGATCTGCCATGGCCCTGGGCTCTGTCCACAGCGTTGACTGAAGTTCATCGTCCGCAGGTAAACCAACTTCAACTGCGCCAGTCGGCAATTCCTCTGGAGGATCAAGCAGCACCACCGGTGTAGCTATGCAGACTTCGAACGCGGCGATGGGCGAGGGTATTGGTGTCATTGGTTTGTTTGTGGCTGGCTTGTTTGTGGCTGGCTTGTTTGGCCTCGCACTTTGATCGAGGGCCGTTGATTCGTGGACATCTTCGCATATACTCACAGTTCAAAAGTTCTGTATGAACGGTTCAGTTGTACCAATACATGCTCAGTGATCGCCTTCATTCTCTTTTTGAAAACTTATGCTAGAAGACGCTTGGATCTCTTCAGAGCATGTGATCATGTGAACACTCATGAATCTGAATCTGAATCCACTTCCTCAGTCTCCTCTCACACACTCATGTGGTCCGAATCTCAATATTATCGATGTGCGTATCATAGATAAGGTAATAAATGTAGTCTGTGATCGTACTTGTATTGCCAAGCAACGGAGCGTTCTTGGGGTGTTGAATATCAAGGTTTAGCATCCAAGACCTTGAAAGAAACTATTCTATTTAATGCACGGGCCGAGGAACCCAAGGACTTCTATGCCCGAGTTATCCCTATCGTACAGTCGTCAGGGACCGGAAAATCTCACATGATTTACCATTGACCAAAGAATTGGTCGTGATACCTCTCAATCTACCTCGTAATTGCCGAGGCAAGCCGTATTTTCTCTTCTCGATCCATAGTTTTCATCATGGTTCTTGGTTTTTAGGTTTTCCCTCCATCTGACAAAGGATCCCTAGATTATCTGTTTGCAACAGGTACAGAGGGCGCGGTGATGTTAAGCTGTCTTTCGTTCTTGTCAGCAGTCTTCATATGCACCAAAGAAATCCTCGAAAAAATCGACGATGAAATAATCAAAATCCCTGGGCACTGTTATTATTTAAAGAGTTCGGTAAGGATGGCGTCTTCATGCACTGGGACCAAGCAGGAGACCTGAAAGACGTTGTGGATGTCCATCCATCTGGGAGGGCCAATCGGTAAGCTGTGTCCAAAATGTTCTGTAATATAGGGAAGGGACCGAATCTCTTAAAGTTGAGCTTGTGGTTTGGTTGACCTGATTGTAGATCCATGCGTTCAAGACCCTATCCCCTACTATGTAATCGAGTACCTTGTTGACCCATGCATTATGGAAACACTTCATCCTTGCTTCCACCAACTTCAACAACCCCTTCAACTCCTCCTGCACCTCATGAATTTTATCCAGCCATGCATTGGCCTTTGGCACCATCTGGGAATTCACTGGGTCTGCTGAGAATGTTGGGTTGTAGGCATACTTGGCATAGAAAGGTGACATGCCCATTGCAGCACTCACATGCTTATTGTAGGCAAACTCTGCAAAAGATAACCAGTCCATCCAGTCATCCTGGTAGTAGTCAATAAATGCTTGCAGATAGACTTCAAGTTTCTGGTTCAGCCTCTTGGTCTGCCCATCTGACTGAGAACGATGGGCTGTTGACAATGCTGGCTTGATATCCAACCGCTCTCACATCCTCTTGACATAATATGCTACAAATTGTGGCCTTCAATCTGAGATCATTTTCTTTCATGTGCTATGCAGGCACCAGACCTGCTCCATAAAGCTCACACATGGCTGCTGCATCATCTGTAATATGTGCATCCAAGAAGTGTGCTCATTTCATTGACTTGTAACACACAACTTGTATCATGTAATAGCCTCTTGACATCAGCAGAGGACCTACATTGAAAATGCTGCCACAGGCCATCTGGGATCTCCAATGGCTGAAGTGGATGTCGAGACAAAGTGATCATGTTGTGGCCACCATAAGTGTGCTGCAATATCACACATATCACATCCAATATCACACTCACCATTGTCATACGGACAAAGGAATATTTCCTCATATATATTCTTTACTTACAATACAGCACCCTCAGTCACTTGTGATACAGACTGAGGGTGAGTACAATACCAAACATTATTATCATTTAGACATTCACTGTACCTACAAATTACAATGCTGACTGTGTCTGTTGCTTACTAGGTACAGGAATTAAGTCACTTGTGATACAGACTGAGGATTACAACACTGACTGTGTCTGTTGCTGACTAGGTTCTGATAGTTCAGACTCTAACAGTGGACTATAAGGTTTCTGCCATCATATTTTATGTGCTGACACATCTTGCAGCTATTCACATACCAGTGCACAAACTTAGACATATAAGGCCAATAATAATTCCATTCCACCAATGCAAGAGTATTTGCATGACCAGGGTGACCTGCTAGAATAGAGTCATGATATAGTTGTAAGATCATGTGCTTGATCTCAATATCATCTGGTATGTAAATAAGGCTATGAAAACAAACAAGTTCTTCCTCCACTGCAAAGGTGACTTCACCAGTGCTAGAGCATCCACCAACTGAAGTATTAGTGCTAACTTTTGATCTTTTGGAGTTGCATTCTCGATTTTACATAAGATGTCACCTGTCATGACCCTCCCCCCTGTCACCCCCCAAACTCCCCAACAACCCTATCACAACCCTTTCCCCTGTCACCTCCAAAACCCCCAACAGCCTCATGCCACTTGCCAAATGTTTGTACTGTTGCCAATCACACGGTCCCCTTGCATGATCTCCCCAATACAGCTGCCCTCCATCCTGCTGCTGCCCATAGAATCCCAGAACCTGCCCTGGAGCTCTTCCGAGACCACACACCTTCTATCCATAGTATATAAGGACCATAGGTAGCTTCCATATACCTTAGTCTCAATATTACCAATAACTATCTGTGTTGCTTAACTTCTGTTCAAAATCTCTCCATGCTTGCTTCTGTCTCCTCCATGCTTGCCTTGGTTACTATTCCAGCATGCACATCATCAACTGGCATGCACTCTGATTATTTACAATTGCTCTGGTCTTGTCTCTGGGATTTCCCCGTCGACTCGACCACTTGCCCAACCCTGGAGTAAGCCCACCACCCCTGGGATTCACTCCACACCCATCTTGAGCCCTGGAACCCGCCCCGGAGCTCTCCACCCATGTTTACATAGTTTGGCACTTGCTTGCACCTTGTAAGGTCATTGCTTACTAGGAAAGGCCCCCGGGTCAGCAGAACCTGACATAATATCAAGTCTCTTCCTTACACTGCTCTCAATGGCTACATACATGCAAAACTACTACCCCCCAGAATACCAGGTTGACCCGTATGGATGCCCAGTACCTGACTACTACCCCATCCAAACTCCCCAGCCCCTCTACCCACCAACACTGTATGAACAATACCCCATTTACCGACATTGGGCACCAGACTATGCCTGGAATAGTTACGGTCCCTTGATAAGCCAGGGGCCACCCCCGAACATTATGTTGATGCATGCAAACAATGGGTCTCACTTCTGCACCTTGCCCGGCAGCCTTCCAGAAACCCCACCCCACCCCGACAGGTCCCACCCGGTACCTCCAAGCATGGGACCCTTTGTCCCAACCCCCTACTGCTACCAACCCCCCTGTGAACGCCCTCTCCCTGAACCTCAACCTTGGTACCAACTCACCACAGCACCCCCCACTAGGACACCCCCCTTGCCCCTGGGACAATGCCCACAAGCTGGGATCTACAATCAGCAATGCAATGAAATCCTCTGAATTCTCCGGATAACCCCAGAAGACTTCGTTCAATGGACCCAGGCCCTACTTACAGACTTAGGACAGGATGACTTTGAAGGCTCCCCTGAGGATTGGACCAACTACCTGGTTGACTTACAAGAACGCCTGCTTGCAGGCACCCTCCTGGACTAGGTAAAACTAATCTTTCAGCGTAACACAGTGCTCTGGGAGGAATACCAGGCCCTAAAGAAATCCACATATCATCCTTGCCACAACCATTTGATGACCCTGCAGACATGGGCTGCTCCTTCCATATCCAACCAGGAGACCCTCCAGCACCCGATTCCACCCCAGAACAACAACAACAGAAAGAGCGCCAGGCCACCTCAAACATCCTGCATGCCCTCAATCTGGTGGGGAGTCTGTTTGATCAGCCTGCTGCATGCATGGTAGGACTCTCTACCTGCTGCCAAGCTAACTCCATTCCTAGCTCCTTTGAAACCTGGGAACACCCCACCACCTTCCCAGAGCCTCTTGGCGCACCTCAAAACATGCGGCCACCCCCGCCACCCCCTCTGCCCAGAACCCAACCTGACAGCACTGGCTCTGACAACACCCTCCAGTATATTGACAGGACCGCTTGGGACGCCTCTCGCCTTTGGGAACAACCCCCTCAGGACCCCACGCCCACAGCCACATACCCCCAAAACCAAAACCCCCAGTAGGAAGTGCCACTACACTTCAAGCCTTGCTGTCCCTCTGCAGAGGCCTGACCTGCTCCCTCCTAAGAACCCTCCTATTGCCAGGGCCCCCAACGACCCCCAGGACTACCCCCACCGCTGCCACCCCCATCTCCCAGAGGCACCCATGACCTGCCACCCCCAGACCAACCCCTGCCCCCTGCCTGGGCTCCCGGACCACCCCCCAGAGGACTCGCACCCCCCTGGAATGGTGGACCCCCTGACTCTGGACTACCTGGCAAACCCCCCAGAGGATAGGGACCTGCCCTTGGCGCTTTCCCTCCACCTGGAGAGGGGGGTAACCACTATTACTACTATTACCAGGCAAGACCACCGCCCCATAGCACAATGGCACAGGACAACATGTGGGATGCCATGGCTAGGAAAGGATGGCTCAACATCCAGAAACCTGGAACCTTCAATGGCCAAGAGGTGCACCTTTTTGACACAGTGTCTAAATATGTTTCAGGCAAAACTGCTAACCTTCCAGATCAAAAGCTCCCATGTTGCCTTTGCCGCATCATATCTTCAAGGAATTGCCTTCAACCACTACATGGCCCTACTCCAGTATGACTCCAACAACCCTGTACTTTCAAATTGGCAGGCCTTTGTTGATAAATTCTCCAACAAGTTTGGCATCTTTGACATGGTGGCTGAGGCGGAGGACAATCTCTTCAACCTCCACATGCAGACCAAAGAATGGTTCACTACATTCATTGTATGTTTTGAAAAAGAGGCTTACAAGACAGGCTGGAACTTCAATGCCCTCCAGTACGTGCTCTGCCATGTTCTCCCACAACGCATCAAGAATGTCCTCCGGCTCGCCCCAAAACAACCAACCTATGAAGGATACAAGACCCTGGTCACACAGATTGACCAACGATATTGGGAGGACCACAGCAAATACGCAAACTCCCAACCCACCTGGAACCCACCAAGCAACTTCCCATGGCAACCAGGCCAGTGGAACTGAACCCCTGGAGCCCCTGCAACACCCAGAAATTGGCCCCCTGTGAGTAAAGTACCCCCAAACACTAACCGCAGCAGTGCCCCCCATCCTCCCATCCAGCTCAGTGCTGTAGCAACCCCTGGCAACCCCAATGGCACACCCAACTCCAAGGGGCCCCCAGACTCCATGCTCAATGATGACCCCACCAAGGACCCAGAAAACTCCACGCCCCTGGATAGAGGTCCCAGATGACATTCAGGAATGCCAGAGGAAGGAGGGGGTATGTATCCTGTGCAGAGAAAAGGGACACTTCATTCCTGAGTGTCCCAAATAACAAACCATGGGACAAGCCATCTGGACTTTTGAGGGAGAAGAAATAGACTTCTAATACTTGGAAAACAACCAGGCAATTTAGACCCAGAAGATGCACTAAATTGCGGAATTGACCCTGACATCTTCTCCACATTCCCTTCCCACCTTTGCACAATGGCACTCTTACAGGACACCCTCACAGCATCCCTCACCTCCTATTTCCCCCATGCACTCCTACTCCAAACCCACCTCACTCCCTCTGGAGACCCCTTAAACACTCTGATTGACAGCAGTGCCACTGACAACTTCATTGACAAGGCTCAGGTCCTCCCCAAGACTGCCCAGTCACTCCCAAGCCCCATCCAACTCTGCCTCTTTGACAGGAATGCCACCTTGGTAGGAGACATCACCCACTTTGTCTGCACACCAATCACTTTTGCCAACAGCCACTCCCAGGAACTCCAGATGTTGGTAACTAAACTTCACTCCTCCGCCCCACTAATCTTAGGGCTCCCCTGGCTCAGTCAATTCCTGCATTAACTAGCAGAATCTCACCCTCCAGCTTGATCGCAAATCCAATGCCTCTGATCAGCAGCTCCTCTTTGACCCAGGATCCTGACCAACCCTGCCAAGACCCCCCAGACTTGACTGCAACCCAACCCCAGCTCCAGTTCAACTTTTTCCAATCCTTTGTCATCAACGCCTGACTTGGGGATGTGCTGGACCCCCTTCCAGCACTTATTGACAGCAGGGCCTCCAGGATATTCATTAGCAACATGCTGGACCTCCCACATCAAGACATTGACCAACCCCTGGGCCTTCAGCTGTTCAATAGGACTCCCTCCCCCACAGGCCCCATCAAGAAGTCCCATCCTGGCACCCTGACCCTGGACAACAGCCTTGCATTTTTCCTTGAGTTCCTCATCACCCAACTCCATGAATCAACCCCTATTGTCCTAGAACTACCCTGGCTGTGCAATACCAATCCTGATATCGACTGGAGGACCCTCACCATGACAATCCTCCAACCTGGAGCTCATCTTGCGGCCACCATTGCTCTCCAGAATGTTAACTTTGATGACACTCCCTGTCCCAAAGCTCCCCAGGTAGATCCCAAGGTGGAAAAGACTCACTCCCCCAGTGACAGATCAGCCCCCTACTCCCTCAACAGGAACCCTGGTCCACTATCAGAACACCCCACAATTCCCCCCCAATATCCCCTAGAACAGGTACAAAGGACCGGACTACCCTACTGCTAAGTACTGGACCCCCCGCTCCACCCCTGAAACCGGCACCCATCCCCAGGATGCCCCCCTTAAGCCCAGGGCGCTTGACATCAAACTCATTGGTGCTGCCCTCTTTGCCTGCATCATCAAGGAAGGGATCCCTGCCTTTCAACTCCACGTCTCACCAATCCTCCTGGAAGAACATTTATGGGTAAAGAACGGCGCCCCAGAGAAAAAGTCCAAGGAACAGACCCTACAAGAAGTAGTCCCTCCAGAATATCATGAATTTGCTGATGTATTCTCTGAAGGGAGTGCCAAGGAGCTTCCTCCACACTGCACCTATGACCACCAGATTGACCTTAAGGATGGCGCAACCCCTCCCTTTGGCAAAATCTACAACATGTCTGAGGTTGAGCTCCGTGCCCTCAAGGACTACCTCAATGAAATGCTCAGAAAGAGTTTTATCTGAGCCTCAATCTCTACCGTGGCACCCCAGTGCTCTTTGCCAAAAAGAAGGACGGCTCCTTGCAGCTCTGTGTCAACTACTGTGGACTCAACAAGGTTACTAAGAAAAACTGCTACCCCCTCCTGCTCATTGGAGACCTGGTCAATCACCTTTGGAGCACCAAATTATACACCAAAATTGACCTCCACTTGGGCTACAACAATGTGCACATAGTCCCAGGGCACAAATGGAAAACTGCCTTCTACACACAGTATGGGCTATTTGAGTACCTTGTAATGCCCTTTGAAATGACTAACTCCTTGGCCACATTCCAATACTTCATGAATGACATCTTCCATGACATGAGCAACATCTTTGTCCTTGTCTATCTTGACAACATATTCATCTACTTGAACTCCACAGAAGAACATTGGGCCCATATCAGACACATCTTGGAATGACTCTGGGAGCACAACCTCCATGCCAAGCCCAAAAAATGCTCCTTCCACACCATGGAAGTTGAATACCTCAGCATCATCATATTCCCAGATGGCATGCACATGAATTTCCTCAAGGTTGACACCATCGTCAACTGGCCCCAGCCCTGGAATGTCAAGATAACGCTAACCCTAATCCTTCTTAGGTTTTGCTAACTTCTACCAGAGATTCATAAACAACTACTCTGGCATCACAAAACTCCTAAACCAGCTCATGCGCAAGGACATCACCTGGAACTGGGACAGTAAGTGCCAGAGCATTTTTGACCTACTGAAGAAGGCCTTCGCTACCACTTTGGTCCTTTGGCATTATGACCCCATCCTCCCAATCATCCTTAAGTGCGACGCCTCTGACTATGCCATAGCTGGGATCCTCTTGCAGCTAAAACCCGATGGCAAGGAACCCGAGCCCATTGCCTTCTATACCTGGTCCATGATCAACACAGAACTCAACTATGACATCTACAACAAGGAGTTCCTCGCCATCGTAGAAGCCTTCAAACAGTGGCAGGCCTATCTTGAGGGTGCCCAACACTGCATTCAGGTCTACTTGGATCACAACAATCTCCAGCGCTTCACCACAACTAAACTCAGCCGCCAACAAGCCAGGTGGTCTGAGGTCCTCTCTGAGTATGACTTCACAATTCAGTACTGCCCCGGGAGACTCAGCGCCAAGCCCAATGCCCTCACCCACCACCCAGATGTCTACCCAAAAAAATCATTCAAAGCAGAGCGCAACACCTTCAATCACCATGTGGTAATTCCTCTGGGATATTTAAATGCAGTACTAATCATGAATGAGGAAGGAATTTTAACCCAGATCCGCTGTGCCCTCCATGACCAGTACTTCAACAAAAACAATCCTGGGACCCCCCATCCTGGTCAGGAGCCTGACCCCTCCTTCACGTTCTCCCCCAATGGCCAACTCCTCCTCCACCACGGCCACATCTACGTCCCTGACCATGCCCAACTCCGGCTTGACATCCTCTGCCAGCACTACAACCACAAGCTCTGGGGACATCCAGGGATACATAAGACCCTCCAGCTCATCTCCTGCACTTACTTCTGGCCAGGCCTCAAAAAAGATGTAACCTGGTACATGCACTTGTGCAAACCCTGTCTCCGGGCCAAGGTTCCTTGACACCGGCCTTATGGACTACTCAAACCCCTCCCCGTTGGATGATGCCCCTGGTCCTCTATTTCCATGGACCACATCATTGAGCTCCCAGACTCTAAAGGGTTCAATGCCATCCTTGTTGTCATCTGTAGGCTCACCAAACAGGGCATCTTCATACCCTGTCATACCACGGATACTGCCCCAGAACTTGCCCGACTCTTCCTTGAACATGTCTTTGCAAAACATAGACTCCCAGATGACATCATCTCCAACCAAGAGCCCTTGTTTGTCTCCAGATTTTGGACTTCACTATGTAAGGGACTTGATGTGAAAGCTAACCTCTCCACCACCTACCACCCAGAGACTGACAGACAGACCAAACGAGTTAACCAGTTGCTCAAACAGTACCTCCAACTCTATGTGAACTACCTCCAAAATGACTGGCACACCAAACTTCCCCTGGCTGAATTCACCTACAACAACATCCTGACTCGGCCACCAGAGTCTCACCCTTCTTTGCCAACAAGGAATACAACCCCCAACTCACAATCTTGCTCTGGAATATCCCCTCCCATGCCGCCCACAAGATTGCCTGGGATCTCTGGTCCCTCCAAGAATTTCTCCAAGAAGAAATTGGCATTGCCAACTGGAGCTATTCCAACCATGCTGATGCCAAGCAAGAAAACACCCCTGACTGGAGCCCCAGAACAAAGGTATGGCTAGATCAAAGGCACTTCTGCACCTGCCAGCCCTCCCCAAAGCTTGACCACAAGCACCTGGGGCCCTTCAAGGTACTCCAGAGGATTTCCTCCCATGTCTATGAACTCAAACTGCTTCCAGGGTCTCAAAGGACTTCATCCAGTTTTCCATGCCTGACTCCTCAAACAGCACCCACCAAACTCCTTTCCTGGATGGCATCCTGACTCCCCTCTGCCCATTGAAATTGAAAAAGAATATCACTATGAGGTCAACAAAATCCTTGACTCCCAGACCCTCCAAAGATGCCCCCACTACCTAGTATGGTGGAAGGGCTATGGCCCTGAGGACAACACCTGAGAACCCCTTGATAACCTCTCCAAAGCTCCCAACAAACTTCAGGACTTCCAACTACAGCACTCCGGGCCCCCTAACAACAAGCTCTGGCCCCACAAACAGCAGTAGTGGGCACAACCCCTGCCTCTGGCTTCACTAGAGATTCAACTTCCATGAGTAGACCTGAATATCCTTTCCTTACCCTCCTCTTCTTTTCTTTGCTATGTTTGCTACTATCTGACTTAAACTCCATAGTTACTAGTTCCCTCACCCCTGGCCTGGAGGATAACCCATTGTTGCCTCATCCCTGGATAAGACCCCTTTACTTTCCCTAGCACCACTTGCTCACTCATTTCAGGTACAAGCACCAAGCTCCTTATATACAACTAGTTGTACACAATATTACAAAAAGAACAAAAAAAAGGAACCCCCAAGAAGGAAGACGCTACCCCTGGAAGCCCCCTCAGGAGCCTGCCTTGCCCTGACCCCCCAAATCCCTTGAAACCCCCAGCTCTCCTCCCCTCATCCAGTCTGCCACCACCTCCTCAGGAATGTCCAGCACATATGCTGCAGTGATTGCTGTCAGCGCCTGCTTGAAGGTGGAGATTGGCTTCTCCTCAACAAGAACCCTCTCAAACCAGGTCCTGGTGATGAGCCTCTTACCTGGCTCAACACAGAACACAGCATTTACAGATGCACCATACACTTGCCGACACACTTGCCAACACTTGCCACCTTCCTTGCTACACTTATTCCACACTCTTCATGCACTCTTGCCA
Source organism: Termitomyces sp. T70a (assembly GCA_017657195.1). Classification (NCBI taxonomy): domain Eukaryota; kingdom Fungi; phylum Basidiomycota; class Agaricomycetes; order Agaricales; family Lyophyllaceae; genus Termitomyces; species Termitomyces sp. T70a. Next base: position 565 of record JAGGAT010000671.1, on the reverse strand, counting down.
CCTCCTTTAGCACACTCTTAGCACACCCTTGCCACTTCATTTAGTGCCCTTTTAGCGCACTCTTGCCACCTTCTTTGGTGCCCTCTTAGCACACCCTTGCCACCTTCTTCAGCACACTCTTAGCACACCCTTGCCACCTCCTTTATTGCACTCTTAGTGCACTCTTGCCGCCTTCTTTGGTGCCCTCTTAGCGCACCCTTGCCACCTTCTTCAGCACACTCTTACCGCACCCTTACCACCAGCTCTTGCCACTTCTTACCACATTTGGACAGATTTGGCATGTACAGGAATAGTTAGATTGGTAGGATGACAGGTGACAGACAGCCTTAACACATCAGCTATTAATCCTTAATTACCGACCTTGCCACAACTCATTTATACTTTCTTGGACTTTGATTACATTCTGGTTGTCAATATTTTAATTACTTCCAGAAATGGCCTTCTGCCATTACCTTATAAATACTGTACATAGTTAGGACAAAAAAACAAGAAAATCTACCCCTTAACCCAGCACTGTGCACTTTATCTTTTGCTCTCTCTCTTGCGACATTGTCGGCACCAACTA
>JAGGAT010000670.1:0-20402 GCA_017657195.1 Termitomyces sp. T70a | reverse complement strand
GTATTTTACATGATTTAACCAAAATTTTAGATACTTCCAATCCTTCATGCCAATGTCATCTTTCAAAAAGTATAAAACATTGGGACAGTTTTTTGAGCCACTGTACAATGAATGACAAAAACATGATGAGTGTCTCCTTTGAAGTCAGATATTGTTTCTGTCAACAAGTTTTAAGTTCAATTTTTTGTCCAAGCCTGAGCCTTCAAGTGCATGCATGCTCAATAGTGTGGTCCCACTGCTTGCATTCCAGGAGGGAGTCAAATAAGGCCTTGAAGAAGATATCCTGAAAATTGTGTAGGTGATTGGGGACTGCATCCCAGAAGGTCTGGGGTGGAGCATTTACAGAAAAGGCCTGAGTTAGTCATTGAGATGTGGTCTAACTGACCTGGATCTCCTCTGTGGTTGGTGGGCCCCATAGAGTGGTAGTGTAGATGCTAGTATTGTTACAGTGCTTAGCTCAATTTGGGTGCCATCACCATAACCATGATTCACATCAATAATCATGTCTTTGTCATGAGAGGCAATTTCCTTATTCACCCATCAAAAAGTACCATCTCCTCATGTTTGTTCCTCATTCAATAGAGTTCTCAAGTAGTGCCATACACCACTAGCTGTATAGGTAGGATATACTGAATCTTTATTAAGTTCTTCATAAAAAAACTCCATCACATATCTTTATTGTAATCTTCAGATTATTCCAAATATTGTTCTTCTAAAGGGCAATCAATAGCATAAAAAATATAGCCTCACCTAAACCAATGAGAACTGGGAAGTTATCTTCTATTCATAAGGTGACATTGCCATCATGGACAGAGTAGTTGATGCCATGAACAACAAAGCCATTGTCCATGCTCAATACACACTGAGAAATTCTTCCTTCACAGCTGCAATGCTAGGCCACATTAATAACATCCAGAAGTATACTCAAGCAGGAGGTGAGAGAATGGATGAACAGCTGTTGTCATCATGCAGGACCAAAAAGCAGGGGACTAAACCAGATGTCTGGATATACACGACGATCTGCCAATTTAAGCAGAAAGCGACTCGGGAGTCCTGTAGTTCGTGAATCAACGAGGAGTTGCTGAATGGAGTAAACGCCTTGACAATCTTCATTTCTGCTATTACCAGGTTTATAAATGTCAACGAGAACGAGAGTCCTTTCCCAATCAGCTACGTTCCGAATCTGGGAACCTCAACGTCAAGTGGCATGACACTGAGTTTGGTTTTGTCGAGGATACCAAACAAACACCCCAGCAAACAAATTTGCGGCACGTCACTGTTTTGTTCTTTAAATGTTTGCCCGTCTGCGTCCACTCGTCCGTCTGCGTGGCGCACGCTCCATCACAACCGGCGCAGACTCCACCCAGCTCGCGTCTGCGCCACCTGAAGGCAACGCCACGCCCTTCCAAGTCAAGCTCCATCCAGACTCCTTCCGTTCTTACCGCTGTGATGCGCCCGAGCTCGATGTCGACGTCACAAAGGACCAGCTCATCACAATGTACAAGCAGATGCAGCTCGTTCGCCGCATGGAGATGGCCGCCGACTCCCTCTACAAAGCCAAACTCATTCGCGGCTTCTGCCATCTAGCTATTGGCCAGGTACCGTGCCGTCAGCAGTACACCGTGCTGCGCGACTTACGTTTTACAGGAAGCAGTTTCCGTTGGCCTCGAACACGGCATCGACCCCAACGACCGCGTCATCACCGCCTACCGCTGCCACCCGTTTGCCGTCCTCCGGGGCGGCACAGTCACTGGCGTCCTGGCTGAGCTCCTGGGCCGCAAGACCGGCATGTCCTCAGGCAAGGGCGGCTCCATGCACATCTTCACACCCACATTTTTCGGTGGCAACGGCATCGTCGGCGCCCAAGTCCCAGTCGGCGCCGGCGTCGCTTTTGCGCAAAAGTACATGGACGAGAAGCATGCGACCTTTGCACTCTACGGAGACGGAGCGAGTAACCAGGGCCAGGTCTTTGAGGCGTACAACATGGTGCAGTCTCTCCCTCCTTTATCTTTTCCTGCGTACTCTTACACCAAAGTTACCAGGCAAAACTATGGAACCTCCCCACGATCTTCGTCTGCGAGAACAACAAGTACGGAATGGGCACATCCGCCGCGCGCAGCTCGTCCAACACTGAGTACTTTACCCGTGGGGATACCATCCCAGGCGTGCAAGTCAACGGCATGGACATCATCGCGTCCCTCCAGGCCGTCCGGTTCGCCCGCAAGTGGGCCGTCGACGAGGGCAAGGGCCCCTTGTTGCTCGAGTTTGTGACATACAGATACGGCGGGCACTCGTGCGTCTTTTCTCCTCCCTACGACACACCGATACTGACGCCCCGTGAAACAGCATGTCGGATCCCGGAACGACGTACCGCACGCGCGAGGAGGTACAGAGGATGCGCAGCACGCAGGACCCGATCCGCGGGCTCCAGCGGTACATCGAGGACTGGGGTCTCGCGACCGAGCAGGAGCTCAAGGTTCGTCAACTTTTCTCTGCAGTCGTTCGTGGATTTTTTTTTTACTCATTCGTGCACAGCAACTTGACAAGGAGGCGAAAGCCGAGGTCGACAAGGCGGTCGAGGAGGCCAAGGCCGGGCCCGAGCCTGACTCTGCGGATCTGTGGACGGATATATATTACAAGGGGACCGAGCCGGGCTTTATGAGGGGCAGGGAGAGGGAGGAGGTGAGTTTTTTTGTTTTGATTCTTGGTTTTTGTGTGCTGTCTAATGCGATTGGATAGGTGCATAGATATTAGAGTGCGAGGCTTGAAGCTTAATTAATGAGGGCTTTCGTCGCGTTTTTTTCTTTCTCTCTCTTCGAGTTGTCTTTGTCTTTCTGTCTTTCTGTCTTTCTATCTCTCTCTCTCTTTTTTGCTCTTTCTTTTGTTTTGTTGAGAATTGTACATTTGATTTCCGGTTAGTAATGATTTGCAAGTCGATAGAGAGGGCTGGCTTATAGTAATCCACCAGTACGCTACATATAGAATTTCTTTTATTTTCCCTTTTTTTTATTTATTTCGAATGATGGTCTGAGCAGAGACGTGACGTGACCTTCCTGGACAAAGCTGGTCTAGCGATTGGAATCCTTCAGGTTGGGCCCATATGAGCGTGCAATAGTCTATACATTTTGAGAGACTGGTTTCTTAGTCTGTACCATCAGTCCTTGCCAAACCTCATGATTGTTGGCAGAGCACTCTTTCCGAGCGCGTCGAATGCACGGAGAAGGAACAAGTTACTGTTGGGTGAACAATAGAGGCTAGTTATGGCATACAGATTACTAGCCGGTAGGACAGGTGACCCCAAAATAGTACTTGGCAATCTGAGTCAGCTGTCCGTACATACCGGTATTTTTGCTATAACCGACGTCATATAGACCATTTTTGCTTTTACTCAGACTTTCTGATTTCTATTACCGGCTCAGTAGGACTGCCTTCAGTCACGGTCGACTGCTGTTCAGTATATGAATAAAAGGATTCTTGTATGTACTGTATCTACAGTTCAATCTCCTCATCTGGCCGCTCAAAATTAACAAGGTCCACGTCGGTGAGCGGAACTGTGGTACCGCTCCCTATTGTTCTCCTCCCCTGCCTTACCCCCGCATGTGTCTATCCAGTCGTGTACCGATTAGGTAAATAGTTATCCCTCTTTCCAAGCGTTCCAATTGAGGATATGTCCGAGTCGGTATAATCAAACTCATCCTCTGGTGATTTCATATGATATTTTTGCACCATTTATCATCTTTCTCATCATTCATCAACTTTCTTTTTCGTCGTTTTTTTTTTTTCTTTGACAATAAGAACCTTCAGCTACAAGAGGTATTATTTATCTTCAAGTCGCAGTTGATATATAAATTTGCCACATCGTATTCAATACTAAGGCAGGTACAAAAATGAAGAAATCCAGTGAACAGTCAAGTATAATAAGAATGATAATTCACATTGATTTTGGATTAATGAATATGAAGACGATGATTATACAGCCATCGGTGTAGGGCGCTACACTATGTGCGTACGCGATGTCAATGGGAATGAAAAATGATAGTTGAGTGAGATGGTGTTGAGGCGGAGGAGAGGGTTTCCAAAATACGACGTCAATGCATATGCGATGATGAAGTTGAAGGCATGTTTACAATGCTTCAGAAGGGGAGTCAGTGACTAAGCGCTGTAGCGAGAGGCCGACTTAATACATTAGATGCCTATGCAATTATGCAGAAGCTCATCTGATCTTTCTTCCAGCCGTCGGGCCCGGACGTATCTTCCTCATCCACGGGGAATATCGACGTGTTAGGGTCCTCAACGTGTTTTGAGGCGAAAAGAGCAGAAAAGAGGGGTGTGAAAGCGTCCATGATAAGCTTAGGCTGATAGCGACTGAGTGATCTGCTGGGAGCTGGTTGAGAAGTGCTTGTGGTAAATGTTGTTGGATTGCGGGTTCTCCAACGTTTCTTATATGCGAGAAACTTATTGTGTTTTCGGAGAAATTCTAGTCCGCCGTGATGCGCTGCGTGTAGTGTCTATTCATTCTTGGCGGATCCAAATGACAAAAGTACTTGACGACCTTGACAATAAGCTGCTTTGAGAACGTGGTCATACATAAGGGATAGTGACCTCTCTCAAGGAAGTTTAGACAATAAATGGAAGAGAAATGCGGCAATCACGTTGCATGATAAAAGAGAAAAAAGAGAAAAGAAAACGCCACAAGCTCTGGAAATTATTGTTTTGTAGGTTGTGTCCGAGTCACTTTATTTATCTGTACAGCATTCACATTATCATCTATGACAAGAACAACAGGGTAGGAGATCACGACATTGGCAAACTGACGGCACAATTAGCTTATTATCTCAGGGACCCATTGTCCTCTACTCACATACGCATCCAAAAGAAAGATGATGATCGAGGATTTGCACGGAAACGCTCAATGAGAGGACAGGAGTTATAGCGCAGAAACAATCATTAGCAAGGGATCGCTTTGCCATAAAACGATCTCTGCAATGTACACCGTTCGTTATACGGGTACTGCCATGTATTAGACGGGTGTCTACGGGATACGGGTACAGTGCAAAACACTCAGAGGCGGCCTCTCAGGGCCGGGGTCAATTTGGGCCGGGAGAAAAAAAATTAGGAAGGAACATAGGTAGAATACGCGTAAAAATGAAAAACCCGATATAGCGCCTATCACGTGACCAAAATCCAGATTTCGAACGAAAAAAAAATCTATAGACAACAAAATCTAGCTATGGCAAGGCACAATAAATGTGCAGGACAAGCAAAATGGCAAAGGGCTGAAGATTCCTCTTATGTGGCCCTTCTACAGTGAAGAAGAATCATTTATCTACTGATTAGATATGCCAAATATGGAAATTAAGGGTCATTAGGACCCTTAAGGGTCTAAAATCCAGATTTAGACTTGCAAAATTTTTCAGAACTTTTGAATCTTGGAATAAAATTGAGTTCACTCAGAAGCACTCATAAGTCTAAATCAATTCCAATGGTTTTCAGACTTTTTCAAATAAGTTTTGGATGTGATATAACATTTTCAGATTTATAAGTGCTGAGAGGACAGTTCTTAGTATTTTGCACTGTACCACATAACTGTCCAGAACACATGACCTTCAGAGATCGCTGGTACAGGACTTGCAACAAATGAAGGCTAAGTTCAACATGAGTAGTAGTTCAAGGGATCATATTCTAAGTGCAACTAACAAATTCTTATAAATATTTGTATGATATCAATATGCTTTTGAGGCACATGACATCTTGTAAGTTCAAATAAACAATATCTTTACTATGACTGCAGCTTCACAATGATTATCCTCACAATATCATTTGAAGTTTTGATACTTCATGCCATGTGTAGCCTACTGTATCATTGGTTTTCTGACTTTTATCACCTCTTTGCCCATGTAGTTTCTGTTGGATGCCAGTGGATCACCACAAGTGTTGCTGAGTCCAATACACCTATGGTCAATATAGTTTTCATTTATACTTACCGTAAACACAACTTATAAATATATATACTAACTTACACATACACCACTCTCAGTTAAGTATACAAAGACTGAGAGGAGTAAATGTACACTATGAATAATAGACACCACTGATAAGACATATAAAAACTATTATGACTGGCAGGACATTGGTACAAAAAAGGAAGAGAATATAAGACAGACACAATATAAAATACAGGAGGGAATAATAGAGATAAAAAGCATTGGACATATGTGAAATACATCAAAAAGTGCTAAAAATAGTGACAGCAACCAGAAAAAGGTTGCATGATCAAGCAGGCAGCAAAAGAAAATAATGAATAAAAGGGAATAATGAAGTAAGCCTTGGCAGCTCAGCAACAAGAGAGAAATTACATGGTACTCAACAAAACTATATGCTACAATAAAAGCTTGGTGTTGATCCATGCACTAATTTAGAGTATAAATAGGAGAGAACAAAATAGGGAAGAGCAAAGCACTGACTGAATTAGAATCAGAATCCTTAGGAAGCAGATTTCTTAGGGCCAATTTGTGAGTAAAGCTTCTATTACATAGAATTAGTTATATCATTGAATTTAGTGTCTATAAACCTATTTAAAAAGGGGTCCTTACTAGGCAGACTCGACATCTGAAGGAGCAGTCCCAAACAGAGAACAAGAGTTCTGGGGGGGTCTGAAGGGATATGGGGTACTTCTGGGAGTGCTCGGAGTACCAAGGAGTGAGTGGGAAAGAGTTGGGGTTCCAGGTTAAGTCTGGGACTGAGGAAAGTGGGAGAAAATATGCGCAGGAGTGGAAAAAAATGAACCAGGAAGACTGGAGTTAAGTCCGGAAGACTAGAGTTAAGTCCGGAAGACTGGAGTTAAGTCTGGAAGACTGGAGTTAAGTCCAGAAGACTGAAGTGAAGTCCCAGAGAGTGAGACAAAGTGGGAGAAAGAAACTTAGAAAGACCAAGAGACTTGGAGAAAAAAGAAGTAGATTGGCACACAGATTTAGACAAACAGGCTTATATGGAACAATAGTACAACAGAGTATTGGAAAAGGTAATATCAAGATTACTCTAACAGAGTGCTACCTACAGGTTTGAATAGTGAGGTCCAGGACTGGTTCAAGAAGGTTTAGTCCCAGGGGTGGCAATTGAGATCAGTGCACAGGGCTGTGTACCTGAAGTCTGAATAGTGCTGAAGGTGATTGTGCAGGGCATTTGGGAGTGATTGTGCAGGAAGCCAGATGATTGGTGGGTGGTCAGGGTTGATAGGCTGGACAGGTAGGTCAATCAGGGGATTTTGGTGTGAGGCAGATGCCAGGGTTGATGGGGATTGATGGGAGGTGTGCCAGAGTGTCAGGGCTGATGGAAGGTGTGCCAGGGTGCCAGGGCTGATAGAGGGTGTGTTCCTTGAGTTGTTGATGAGGGGTCTGTTGTCCTGGAGCAATTGGGATAGTCTGGTAAGTGTCCGGGGCTTGGAGTTAGTGCAGATCATGACATCAACATATCAGACTTATTTAGTATCAAATATACATATTTTATAGACTACAGAATCAGAGGGTAACATTGAAAAAAGTTATTAAAAACATTGAAGTCCCAGAATTAATTGTACTTACAATCAAGTGCAATACCACACATAACTTACTCATGTACTATAGGTTTCAACAGCCTTAGCAACCTTTTGATTGACTGCAAGAATGTAATCAAATCCACAATGAGTAAATCAGATAGAAGATTTATGACTTTTTCATCCTGATTGTAAGGGCAACCTCCAGAGGTTGTGGCTAATCACACATTTGGCAGAGGAGAATCCAAAGTTCATTAGAAGGTAAGTATAACAGAGATAGTAGGTAGATAATCACCTGGCAGAGGGAAATCCAAAGAGAACAAGTCTAAGGTTCCCTAGAGCTAAGAATCTGAAAATAGTGTTAAAAGTCACATGACCAGATTATGTAAAGGGCTGCTGGAGCAGTGGCAGAAGTCATGTGACCTGATTACATAAAGAACTGCTGGGGCCTGTGCTTTGTTAGCAGCTGCTGGGATGCATGCTAACAAAGCACACAGCCACCAGCCAACCTGAACTAAAAGTAAGTAAATCAGTAGAATAAATGTAAGTATGAAAACACTGGAAAGAAGAGATAAGAGAAGGAAAAAAGAGAGAAAACAGGAGGCATAGGAGTGTCCCCTAACACTGATTCAATGCCTCATTTTCTTATTTCCATGTTCTCAGACAGTGACTGTTGCTTTAAGCAAGTTAAAGAGGTTTTTGTAAAGCCAGTAGACATTAAATTAAAGTTTGATGCATTAGCACATAATATAAGTCAGCATTTACCACATTTATGATGCATAGGTCTAGAAGAGTCCATGTAAGTGCCAGGAGAGCCAGAGTGAAGCACAGAAAAGAAGCACATACATTGACATGTTGTAAGAATAAAAAATGCAAAATCTAAATTTGGTAATATTTCTACAATACATACTTAATTGAGACCACCAAAAACAATGATAGATCTCATATGTTGAAACTAGTAATCTCTGAGGATCACATGTTGCAAAGCATTTGCTAAGTTAATAGTTTCCACAACACAGAGGTTGGATAGTATGGAATAGTCATAGATGGAGCTATCAACAGACAAATAAATGTATGTAGAACTTCCTTAGCTAGAGTGTGCCTTTGCAAGCTATCCTCATTCTCAACCTCAGCAATCAATCATGTATGTTTCTTGGCTAATGCAGACTTGCACATTGTGGGCTTTGTCATGTTGTAAGCAGAAAAAACTGTCTTTGCTAGTAGGATATCTGTGAGCTAACATGAGTCAGCACACAATAGTAGAGAAAAGAGTGATACACTTCATTGTTTGAAATTTAAATCATTTCCATCTAAGTTCAAAGCTCCAGACTCAGATTCACTTCCCAAGGAGTTGTCAAAAAGGCCAAATATTGGGGCAGTTTTTTGAGCAAGTGTATGTACATTATAGACAGGAAAGAAGAAAAGATATCCCATAGCAAGGTGTGTGGCAGTATATATATGGAAGCAATCTCTGCTAAGTATAATAGTACCAAACATATCATAACTATAAAATTACAATGATATTCTATAATAGCTTACAATGTGCTATTGACGTTGAAGTTCATAAACTATATATTTGTAAGGGCACTGACAGTGCCCAGACCTAATCTATGTAAATGCTACTTGCTTACTGCTACTTAAGTGATGAGCAAGAAACCCAGAAAACTAGTGAAAGAAAGCTAGACAACAAGCAAGAGATGAAAGCAGCTAGTAAGCAGAAGTAGCTCATTAAAGAGTCTTACAGTCAGATCAATGGATAGACTATTTGAACACTGTTATTGTTTAGTTTGAGGATATTTTATTCTCAAACCTGCTTATATACTACATCTCTCAGGCCAATTGGCTAACAACTACTGACTAATTGGTCCAATGGTATGTAATATAATATGACAAACAATACTTAGCTAAATGTCTAAGCCTTTATTCACCAGGGCAACCTACAACTAATGGGAAGGAGTTAGAAAAGTTTGCTGGTGGTGATTAGGAGTAATGCACTAGGCTAAAAATAGAGTAGGCTGTTCCTGGAGGACCAGCCTTTGACAACTTTGGCTATCAATATGTTAGAAGGTAGAGATAATTAGTACAAGCTTGAAGGTGTCACATATTATGGAAACACTCACTTTGTTTGTAGGTATATAGACAGTAAAAACACTATATAGTTTTATGGCAGAATATCAACAGGTGATGCTATGAGGAAAGATGCGCCTATGCCTATGTTGGACCTGTCTCAATGCTCTAACAGGATTGCAAGCATAGCTTTATATGTTAATACTCACTCAACTGGCCACTTTAACATTAATTGGCTACCCTTGCTTTGTCTGGTCATTCTCATAGCATATATATAAAGTTACATTCTTTGACTAGTATCCTCAGTCAATTGTACAAACTAAGAGTAAGCACTGATGAATACACTAGAAGACTCACTTGTGGACTTGGATAAACATTATACTAATCTTAGGTATAATCAGTTAGTTACACAAAACTGAGGATTAACATTATACTGATTTTAGTACATGGCTTGTATAGAGAGAAAAATTGGTTAGAACCTTATAATTGACTTGTTTCCATAGCTAAGACAAGAGTAAGTTTCTCCTCAGCTTAATATCAATTGACTGAGATATAACTATCTAAAACATGAGTAAGGTTTCTCTGCAGTAGTTATGTTCTGGGGTCTATGAAGTAGCCAAGGCTTTACTCCTTGATTTCTTGCAAAATTTTGCCTTCAAGTTTTGTTCCCATGTGACTTGACACATGATGTATACCTGACAATATAGCCAGAGGTTGTTTTCAGATTTTGCTCCCTTCTGGTTACCTTTCCAATGTACACATGATGTATACCTGACAATATAGCCAGAAATTATTTTCTGCATATACTCTCACAGCAACATAGTATATAAGTAGTATAATATTTTCAACAGCTCCATAAGGCCACTGCACAAAATACGATATGTTTTCTGAGACAAAAGTGTCAGAAATATGTTTTTCTTTTCAATTTTTGACATTTTTTTCAGAAAATTTCAGATAATATGTAAGCTCTTCTCTTCATGATTTTTAAATGATAAAATTTTCTGTTATTGATTTTAAAAAATATGATATGTTTTAGCACATGTTTCTCAATAAAAAAAACTGTGTTTTACCTAGAGAAAAACTCTTTGTTCTACTTGAGAAATACATAGCAGGATATTTTAATAATGTTATACAAAAACAATGTACAAAAACATGTGTTGGCCTCAATGAGCAAATTGATGACCATGTGGCAAGTGGTGATGCACTGAGTAATGTGATACATGTTTCCATCAACTGTTTTCAAACAATATTTCTAAACATGTGTTTCTTAAGAAGTATTATAAGTTATCCCAATGCATGTTTCTCAAAAAGAATAAAGAGTACAATAAACATGACAGAGGAGACACATGCTGAAACATATCATGCGTTTTTCAAAAAAATTATTGAGAACATTTCAACTATGTTGATTATTTTTACTTAGGATAAAACACATAAATTTATCATTCTATAGAAAAAAAAAACATCAAGAAAATACTTGGCATATTTTATCATCTTTTCTAAACTGAAAGCACTGCTTTCTAGCTTTTTTTCTGTATGCTCGCAATAAAGTAAAAGAGTGATGAGAAGAAAAAAATTTATCAAGACAGAAAAGAAATAAAATCACTTGATAAGCCAATCATCAGCTTATCCACCTTACAAATTCAAAGCCATGTATCATAATTTGTAACCTCTTGCTGGAGCAATTGATTTGGTAATCATGATTGTGTTGATGTTGCACGTGAACTAATAAGTCACATATCATAATTTGTAATATCTTGCTGGAGCAATTGATTTGATAATCATATCATATTGTATTAGTTGTGCTTAAGATGTATCAGTGTGAATACATCTGCACACTATTCTGGTCTTTGAGCTGAATCAACCTCCATCTTGTTTGTTGCACAGCCAACTATATCTCTAAGCTTCGTGAGTTTCCCTCCACCTTGCATTCCTTTAATTGATGGTGTTGGTCTGGTTGTTGAAGTCATTTCATGCGTTATGCTTGCAATAAGCTAAACTTATGCTTTGGAAGCTCTCATCAATTAGCGTGATTGATCTCAACACTAGTTAGCATTTTCAGTTTGCCTCTGCTTAGGTTAACAACCTGAAATAACAACTGAACAGCTACTAATGTTGCTTACATTTTCTTGCCATTATCACCTGTCCTTGCTTGAGTAAAATATACAATGTTGTCCTCAATTATCATCAAACCTCTTGGAAATATCTTCTCCATGAGCCTCTAAGGATCCAAGTTTCAGTTCAATGGATGATGGACTCTGTCCAATGCAACTTCTGATGTGGGTATGAATATATGGTTTATAACATCAATGTGTTTTTCTTCTTGGCCTACATATGCATCTTGCCATTGTTCAAGCCAACCTTCCAAGAATTCATGTTCAAAGTAGTTGCATATCAAATCAACACTTTTTATGGCATCTTCAAAATGCTGGGTTCCAAGTCTGTCAAGTTTCACTGATTGCTTCATGTATTTGATCCATTTATAGTCACTGATGCTGACTATTAGTTTTGGTCACTTATAAACTGCGTGTTCTTGGCCTACTTTATGCATGCATCCTTCTTGAGTGAAAGAAAATTCTTGTTGCTAATGAGCCTCCAGTTTAGCTCAATGCATTTTAAGTCTTTTATGCACCATTTAGCACAAGGCCAAGGTGGCAAGACTCTAGCACCCCCTACTAATAAAGTCACCCATCCAATCACATTGCACTCTTGCATCCAAGTACAACACCAACAAGTCATGGCAAGATACCTATGCGCTAGCCAGCTTTGCTGCCAGCTCTATGGCAGGTGGGGCACTATGAACCCACTGGCCTCCATGCGCTCCAATTAGGTCCAAACTCAATGTGTTCTAATCACATGACACATACCCTCTATCAACATGTGCCATCTTTGTCAATTCCTGATGGTTAATGGATGTTATGCTACTACTCCCACATATTGCCTCTACACTCTGCTGGTAGTTGCCACCACTATCAGCAGATCACTGCCAGCCTTTGCTTTTCTCTTTGGATTTGATTCCAAATATGCCCGTTTTTGACTTAATGACAACAGCTAACTAACAGCTGGCACTTTCTGTCATCATCCTCACATGCCACATTACAATTTAGTGCCCACCTTTGCTATGACTTTGTTACAAGACTGATACCAGGCAGCACACTCTAGCTAGCCACCCACATGACCATTCCTGACTAGCATTTACCTTCCTTATAGTATCATAAACAGACCTTTACTTACATTTTCATTAGCAGCAACTATTAGAGTCATTGCCAACCCTTCACTCAGTTGCCGCCTTTACTTACTATAAATACTCTACTTTTTGTCAGTAGAAAATCATAGAATTGCACCAAGCACTTTTTGCCCCACAGTTTAGATTTCTAAGTCCACTTGAAACACTAAGCAATTAGTGACCTTGCCTTACTTTGTCCATGCTAAAGTTCTTAGTGCCTTCTTTGCTCTATGTCTTAACAGTACTATATGGGTACACCCTTGTCACTGGCACCAATGCTTGCTGCCTCACACCTTCAACATACATGCTTAGCATTAGCAGCTAAGTATTAGAAGCTTTATAAGCTTATCACGTCCCATCTACTGTTCTCTGACTTCTTACTGCCTGCTGCCATTGGTGGCAACATCCTTCTCACTCAACACCACACTTTAGGACCAAGTAACTGGGACCTGTCCAAGATTTCCTCTGCATTTTGCGAGCTCAACACAAAACAAAGCTAAGTGCTACTTATTAGAAAAGCAATTAGCTGAATTTTTAGCACATCATTACTTATTGCACAATATACAGTGAATATAAGCTCTTTATCTGATGTTTTTCTGTCCTTGTGAATGTACACTAATCTCCATGTCTGTGGGCTTGCAATCTCTTTTACTCTTACTGCTTCTGCCTATGAAGAGTCCTATGCTATAGTGTAGAGTTCATCTGCTTGGTTGTACTCATATCAGCAATCTTTGCAAGAATTATCTTGTTATCTTTAGTATTATTGATTGCTTGCTCTCATTGCAATTTCTGATTATGTCTTGATGTGAGTTCTCTCTGAATACCAAGCCTATACAATTAAATGCTCAACTGGCTCTTGCTCTATCATTCACCAATGTCATGTCTTGCAAGATGCTGAACAATATTGTCAAATAGATGTCTACATATACATAAGTTTATTTGGACCTATGTATAGATTTTCAATGCTTATTTGATAAGTGTTGCGGTGCACATGTTCATGTCCTGCCTAGCTATATGCATGGTCAGAAGCTTATTTTGACATACCTTCATTAATCTTAGTGTTACTGTTGATCATGTCTATTTGGGATACATATATTCCTTGTTCTATGCATCTGATATATCCATATATCTTCTTGGCAGCTTTGTACATGCTCTTGTCCTTGTGCTTCTGGCCTTGACTCCAATGGATGTGCACTGTAGTTTATTTCATGGATGTTTCTTTTGCTAGTGTTCTTATTTTGCTTGACATTAAATTAAGGTATCTTTATCATTTATGTAGATTATTGTACTCATAAATTTGGCTTCCATTAGTCTACTGTTTTTGGCATCCATATTATTGCTATCCTTTACTTCTACCAACTGTTCCTTTTTATTGTGTTCCTGAGCAGTATTATCTGCAGGATATATGCTGGCTAGCAACCTAACCTTTTCTCTTACACCTCTTGCATCTATCTTATTATGCCTCTATGCAAGCAATCAAATGCTAGTGCCTCAAAAGTGTGGTTTATTGAATAGTGTTTGAAGTCTTTGTGCATCTATTTGTTCTGCTAGCTTTGCATTTGTAACTCTTACCATGCTCACCTAGGAGCAAGGACCAGCTATAAAAGTGTGTTTGTTTTCTTTGAATTATCGTTTTTCATGGTCTCTGAATCCTACTGTTCCTTGCTCTGTTTAGCATATTTGATAGTTGACAGCTTTTCTTAGTCTGACTATCAATAAGGTGTTGACTCTAGCTAATTCTTCTGACTTGTCATATGATTTCTTTGCATCCTATTTGCTTTGCATTACTGATATCTTTTGCAATGATGATGATTCCTCCATGAAGTAAAAAGCTTCTCTTGTTCATGATAGGTGTGTTTACCTACATTGAATATATCCATATATATTTGCTCATTTGTGCACCTATCAGTATTGAAAGTTTGCTTACCACTTCTTTGCCTAAGAAAAAGAGGATGGCTGTACCTGCTGTGGTCGACATGCCTATTCTGTACATTATTCCTCTTACTTTGCTTTCACATCATCTTATAATTGAATATGTAGTCAGGCTTTGACTAGTTCAAGTGCTGACAATCCTGATTCAACTCTTGTGGAGCATCCTGTGTATATTGTCTTTCTTTTATTTATTTTTATTCTTTTATTTCTTTGATGAAGCTATAACCACACCCTAACCCAGAAAGCTCTTCAATTAATCAAAACGCCATCTACCACTTCAAAAAAGCAGTTGATGGTTATGCACATCTATCCTCCAATGAAAGTTGAGTCTATGCATCATGCTGAGTCTAATGGCATACCTACTTCACTGAGAAGTCTTTTGACAATTTTCTCAGATACAAATGATAGTTCGCCTATTGTGTCTAAATCAGTTTCTTGACCCTTTATCCTGATGTATAATTCTCATGTTAACCGTCTTTTGATTAGCATCTGCAAAGATCCAGTTTCCAGGCAGCTTTGTGTTGCTGAAGATGAGTTTGAAGATGAAGTCAATAAACCCAGTCTTGGTGCTGGCCTTGCATCTTCCTTCATCAGTGTCAAAGCCACTGTGGACAATAATTCAGATTTTGAACAGATCAGACACAATCTGAGCAATAACCTGTCAGACTTTGTTGTTAATGATGATGCTTCCATCAATAATGTAATTTCTGAGGATAAGTCATGTTCTCTCTCATTATATCTATTGCCACAAATACCTCTTCTACCAATGCTATTGGTATATCTTCAACTGTTGCTGATTCTGATGAGTAAATAAAATGTTTCCTTCTGCTGTATGTTTGACATCATTGGATGTTTGTTCAGTGTTGATAGGTCTACTGACCTGACTGATAAGTTGGTCAAGGATGCTGTCATGCAAGTCCATTTCCAAGAGGCTTTCATGGCATCTATGTCACGACTTGCATCAACACCTGCACCAACCCAAGCCCCGGACCCCACACAACCTCCCTTCTCGCACTGGAACATCAGGACCCTCGTCAAACATACCCCCCATCAACCCCGGCGCCCGCACACACCCCCCATCAACTCCGGCACCCTGGCACGCCACCCATCAACCCCCCGGCACGCTACCCATCAACCCCCCCAACACGCCACCCATCAAACTGCCCCGACCAACCCACCTACCTGGCCAACCGACCCCAACCACCCACCAATCACCTGGCTCCCCGCACGATCATCTCTGAATGTCTGCACAATCACCCCTGGCGCCATTCAACCCCTCAGGTACACAACTCCACGCACTGGCCCCAATCGACGACCCGGGACTGAACTTCCCTGAACTGGCCCTGGACCTCCCTATTTAAACCCGCAGGTAGCGATCCATTAGAGTAGTCTTAATATTACCTTTACCATTACTTTGTCGTACCTCCGTTTCGCACGAGCTTGTCTGTCTAACTTGTCTGCCAATCTATATCTCTTTTCTCTCCAAGTCTCCCGGTTTTCTCTAAGTCTCTTTCTCTTTCTTTGCCTCAGTCTCCTGGACTTTGTCTCAGTCTCCTGGACTTTGTCTCAGTCTCCTGGACTTTGTCTCAGTCTCCTGGACTTTGTCTCAGTCTCCTGGACTTTGTCTCAGTCTCCTGGACTTTGTCTCAGTCTCCCGGACTTTGTCTCAGTCTCCCGGACTTTGTCTCAGTCTCTCGGTTTTTCTTCTCTTGCCTCCCCACACCTCCCGCACCACCTCCCTCGGTCCTGGACTTTGCCCGGAACCTCGACCACCCTCCCGCTCAAATTCCCGGTACTCCGTGCAACCCCGGAGCACCTCCCAACCATCCAGACTTCCTCCGGAACTCCTGCTCTCTGTCTGGGACTATTCCTTCAGACATTGAGCCCGCCTAGTAAGGACCCGCTTATAGTTGGAAACCCCTGTAGTCAGCAGAACCTGACAATCTACTTACAGAGGGCTTCCACATTTGCTATATGTTATTGTTATCTGCCTTCTGCTTTATGCTTTCCTGATTAATTTTGGTTTGGCACTTTTTAGAAAGCAGCTCAAAATACAATCTTTCAGCTACAATAAGTTTAACAATAACTGAAAACTTCATTATTGTCATATTAATATAGTCATACAGCACATGTCTTCATATAAGTTCATGTTTGGTATTTTGTTTGACTTGTGAACTTGATGTGTTGCAGTTCTTTATCCTGTGGTCTCTTGTTTGTTCAGCATGGTTTTTATGTGCACTTACCTAGGATGAATCCCTGCTGAACTCTACTGTACTAATAGCAAACAACTTGCTCTCCATGATCTCTCTGGGCTGTTCTACATCTATCTGTCCTCTGGCATCATTTCTGCATCACATTTGTTTCATAAATTTGCTGCTGTGGGAGGTCCTGCTAACAAATACAGACAGCATCACATCAAGCTGTATGAGTTTCACTAAGAGTCATTGCACCAATTTGCTGTTATACATCAAGCTATGAACTTAGTTGACAATGTTTGTAGTACTGTTTCTAGCCAGGGTGTTGCGTTTGTGACAAGGGGTGAGGGTAAGACACCCAAGTATAATAATAGTACATAAATCACAACCTCATTTGTGTGGCTAATGTATATTTGTTCTTCTAGATAGCAGCTATGCATCATCATGCAAGCAAGTTACTGCACCTGCTGCCCTTAATAAATCTATGTTCACGAAGTTTGTTGATGCTGCCATGTTTGCTTTTGCTAGCATATCAAACATATATAAGCCTATTGTTGAGTTTGATCAGCAAGGTAATGCTATATCCTGCTTTTTTTATTGTTTTGATTGATCCTTTTCAGTCTCTATTTATAATAGTCATAGCAAGACTAGGAGACCTTTCCAGTTTCAGCCTGCCAATTTTGACGCTCTACCTAGCTAGCAAGCTTACAAGAAAAATGACGCTGAGTTGCCTGAAGGGTCAGTTGTCATTGTCAGATTTACCATCAAGTGATATGAAGCTGGAGAGCACAAGTGTGTAGCTTGCTTTCGCTCTCAATTCTATACTCATCTATTACCTTCAGGTTTCTTATCCTCAACATTTTTTTTGTTATCCTACTTCATGACCTGACTGATGTCATGAGTCTTGGTGAACCTGTTTCCATTAATAAATTGTTTGTTGAAGGTGACTCAGCTAGTAAAATTGCAAAGGAAAAGGAAAAGGCATGCAAATGATTCTTATGAAGTGTTGAATCAATGCATATTTCCATTTTGCTATTGTTTCTATTTTTGTTGTGCTGTTCATTTGTAATATATATAGCTTATATATTATATATATATATAGGTATTCAGATGAATATTATGCTCTGCCACATTTATATATAATGCAACAACTCCTGGAAATTTATGAGTGCTGACATAAAATTTGTCAGCACTGACCAAGGGTAGTGGCATACAGTTGGCTTATTTTCATATTTTTTATAAGTTTTTCATATTTAGAATTGTCAAAAATATATACATATATATTGTTTACTTTAATATATTTATAATTTTCATTGTTTCAACCTTTGTAGAAGGTGTATGATGTAAAAAAGGCCAAATGTGATTTAGTGGACAGTAGTCTCTATATAATGCGACAACTCCTGGGAAATTAATAGGAATGACTAAGGCTGACCAAGACTTACATAAGATTGGTAATCAGACTTTGTTTTAGGGTAATAATAGCATAGAAAGTTGGTAGCTAGGACTACGTGCAGCCACTGGCTAGTCCCAGCAAAAAATAAGGTAGCACGGAATTCGGATCTGCACTTATTTCTTTGTAATTATATACTTAGACAGACTTAAGTGGGACCTCAATCTTGTCTCATTAACCTACCACTAAATTATTGACTTCGACATAATGGTGCATCCCCTTGTTAATGCTGGAGTGCTTGGTCTTCTTGGCGACAATTTTGATTTTACGGCTCGCTTGTATGTTCTGGCCGCATTGGAAAGCAACAATCTTCCCTTGAGGATTCATGTTGCCAAAAACAGAGACATAGACTATTTTAACAATGAAAGCATTGCGCAGACAGTATTGGCATGCGATACACCTGCTCCATGACTGAATGACCTAGATGTGGGACCGGAACTCAACCCTCCTTATTTTTATACTGAAGACAAGATTAACACTCTGGCTAGTAGCCCTGAATATTGCAACCTTGTTGGACCTTTGCACCCATCCCTGATGGCTGAAACCATTGCCATTTGAACTGAAACTAGAGAAACAGGTACTGAGGTGATGCGCCAGGCTAAGAGCGCCATGTTCGAACCAGACTTCCAGATCAGAAAGAAATGGCTTAACACTGTAGGTATGATTAATGCTAAAGACAGTGCACTGGCACAGAATATGCAAGTTTCCATTCCAACCATCTACTTGGTTAATATCGCCAATCGTATGATTCCCCCACTTAATTTCTTCACCAACGAAAACATTGATCTGGTTAACACCAGCTCGCCATTGGTTTTTACCAAAACCTGTTGTCCCTATGCCATGGAAAATGCCCTGGCTGAGAAGGTCTTGGTCCTTGATCTGCCCAAGATGATTTCAACTTGGGGGGGGACAACGACTTGTCTCACCTGTCTCCTTTCTTATGGCTGGAGGCCACAGATAATCTTCTGCAAGCTCTCAAGGAGATATCACGAGTACCCACAGAACCCTGTTCTGATTTAGGTGCACCTTCTTCAGGCTCTACAAGCTATGCTATAGAGTTCAAAAAGCATTGTAATTTCTTTAAACAATTAAAAGACTTTGACAAAACCTTTAAAGTCTGGTACAGGTTTGAGTGCAAAGTTCGACAAGATATGTTGCTCAGGAATATAGTTTTTTCCTGGAATAAATATGCTGTGCATGTTGATAACATCTTGGAATCTCATTGGGCCGCCCTACAGACTCTAGGCAAGGCTAATGTTAATTATATGCTGGATTCCCCATGGTCTAAGGTGCCCTGCTTTATAGGTTCCATGGATGTTGCTAGCTCCCATCAAAACCAGTTTTTTTGGGACAATGTGCTGGCGTGCCTCATCTGTGGCAAGCCCCATCGCTTTTCCAATCATTCTGCCAGTGCAACGTCTTTTGACGACGGGAAGCCTCTCTTTTCAAAGATTGAAGGACGTCAAGTTGTCACCACAAAGCTATGGAAGGGTGTCCCAGCAAAACGCTTGTGTGTTTTCTGGAATCTCAACTGTCAGTGTGACAACTATCATTGATCCAAACAGGTGCATGCCTGCAGCCTCTGCAGTGGCCCCCATGGTGCCTTGTCCCAGAGCCCCTCCTGCGCCTGTGTCGCAGATGGGAAGTTCTGTTTCTGATGCCTCCCTATTTGTCAACTGTGAACTATTGCCATACAAGGACTTCTACGACCTGGTTTATTTCCGGCTTCCCCTGCCTTCTTCGTTTCCCAGAGATGAAGCCCTCTATAACCGTGTAATTCACCCATATAATCCTTTTGCCTTTGAAAGCCTTCTTCAAAAGCATGATCTCTTTATTCTTTACCCTTACCTTGTTCAAAATCTGATTAAAGGCTTCCTGTTAGTGTCAGGGGTCTACTAGTTCACTGCTAATTTTCACTCCTCAGCCTGGTCCTCTACTCTCTGAACACTTCTCAACCTTGCTCTCAACCCTCCAGTCCTCTACCTACTTGGTTTGAGGGGTAGC
>JAGGAT010000669.1:0-20502 GCA_017657195.1 Termitomyces sp. T70a | reverse complement strand
ACCATGTCAAGCTATCTACATTAGATGCTGAAATTTAGAAGTTAGTAATAAGAAGTAGTTCATCAAAAATCACACTTCCATTTGTAAACCATTGAGGATTTCTTGATATACAATATTTGTAGTTTTTTGTGATGTATTTTCTGGTGACAAAATCACCTTGATATGATTGTTGGATGTGCATCTAGAAAGTGAAACATAAAGTTGTCCATGTGTAAAAACAGATGATCAAAGGTCCAATCCAACATGTTTGACTGATTGCCCTTGAGATTTGTTGATAGTCATAGCAAAGACCAATCAAACTGGAAACTGTCTCTTGCACCGTGGAATAGGCAAATCCTCTACAAAGGCATCCAGATTTATTCTTGGAATCACAATTGATCCTGCAAACTTGGTGTAGCAGTTCTCCTTTGACATATGTTATGTCAAACTGGTCATGTAACATATAGTCGATCCATTGACGCTATTGCAGTGACAAATGCACTTGAGTTTTGAAAAACTCCAAAGCCATATGATCTGTAATGATATGGATCTTATAGCCCATTAGCTTATTTTTTCTATTTCAGGAGGGCTTCTAGTATTGTGAGTGTTTCTAACTCACATACTGCATAGTTCTGTTGCACAGTTGTGAACTTGCATGACATAAATCCTGCATGTCTGCAGGTTTGCCAGGTCTTCCCTTGGCTGAACATGGCCCCTACACCCATTTTTGATGTGTCGCAGATGAGCCATATTGGCTTGTTGAGATGCAGATCAATCAATCAAATGATTGGCATCTTAGTGCAAATTTGCTTGATCATCTCGAAGCACCACTGGTGTAGTGGTTGCCAGTGAAATGGAGATCCATTCTGGGTCATGGCTATGAGAGGGCAAGTATAGCCAGTCATGTTTGGTAAGAAATTACCAAATTAACTAGTCCAACAAAACATTGGATATCATTGTAGTTATGTGGTGTTTGCCACTCTCAAATACAATCAAGTTTATCTGAGTCTGGGTGAATACCCTGCACATCTATGACATGCCCTAAGCAGTCAATACTTTGTATGTACAATTCACACTTCTTCCATTTAAGATACAAGCTTGCTTTATGCAGTTGTTTAAAGATGACACATAAGTGTTGCTTGCACTCCTCTATGGAGTCTGAGAATATAAAAATATTATCTAGGTAGACATGCATGAACTTTCCAATAACATCTTGGAATATTGAGGTCATTAACCTCTGGAACATTGCTGGTGCATTGCAATTGCCAATTTGCATAATATTACTGACAAATGTCCCCATCAGGGACATGAACACAGTTTTTAGAATGTCTTATATGCATATGTATACTTGTTCATAAGTGTCCATCAGGTCAATTTTTTTGATCTATACCTAGCTTTTGTGACATCCTTGCAAATAACTTCCTGGTCAGAAAGTGGCATCACATCTGCTGTCACACATCCAAAGCAGTCTGAAGCATCCCATCTTCCTTGGGAATACACAGTAATGGTGCAGCTTGCATTGCTGGCCATGGTTCCCACCACTTGGCATTGATATAGCAATTTGTTTTGTTATGAAGCTGCTCCTGTAGTGCTCATAGACAGTGAGGCAAGTAATACTTGTACTGCTTGGTATCATCTATGAGATTAATTTCATGGTTCACTTCTCTCCATGGGGGAAGCTCCTTCATACCATTGACAATATCCATGAATTCCTGCTGCCATTGCTGGTGCAATCGTGGAAGGTCATTATCTGATAAGCCATGAGCCTTTACTTTTCCTTTATCCACACACTTCTAGCATGGTTGAACTGTAGGTTCAAATCATTCTCTAAGCACATGCAGATGCGCTTCTCCAGTGTCTTCTATCCTCAGCCTCAGTAGAGGCTTTGATACTGCTGCCTTTCTCAACTATTGTGCACTTCTCACTTGTTAGTGAACTACCATTGAACATTATACCTGATGGTTCTGAGATTTCATCAGCTAACAGTTGATGGTACACTTCTTCAGAAGGTTGATACAACCCATTTGTTATTCACAAAGTCAAGGTTCACCTTGCTCTTATACATGAATAACATACCATTAATCATATCATAGCAATCAAAATTCACTATATCCACATATTCTTTCATCAGCAATCCTGACATTTTAATTTTTACCTCTGTGCTGAATTGTACAATGGTGTGACTCACCACAGCAACTGGAGCATCAATGGCTCTGTTAATTCATGAACACATATCACATTCACATGAGCAAACTGGGGTGTAATGCTCATAGTGGAACTCCCAAAGTTCCACAACATGCAAGCTGGATGGCCATTGACCTCTATGTAGGTCACTAGGCACTCCTTCTCCTGAGGAATATACTGTGGTCATTGCAGCTTATCAGCTGCCTTTTGAAGAGTTATGTGTCACATACAAATGCACTTATCTCCCTGATGCTCTGTCAGAGCAAACATATGCTCTTCCTCATCATCATGAGCATAGGAGTCATTGTCATATATGTCCATTGCAACATATTCATTTCCATCAATCTGGATGCTTTTAGTGTTGTCAACTGCAGATTGCTCTTCTACCTCTTGAGGATTTTCCTTGTCTTTGATAAGTTTCTCTCAAATCTCCTTAACGTTGCTCTCCACTGTTGCTGTATGGGCAGCTCATACTTGCACTTTGAACACCTTACACTCCCTAAAGTAGTGGCCTGTTTGGCCACAGTTGTAGCACTGTGCAGTACTGCCACTAAGCTTGTAACCTGCATCACTACTGCCAAAGGCAGCCTTGAGTGGGCCCACCCTTGGTGGAACATTCTACATTGTCTTTGGTCCAGGTTGGCCCATCCCAGGCCTATTTTGGACATCTTTCAATGCTGGTACACTACCAGCCAGTGCTGGACTAGGCCTGTAGCCTGCTAGTAGTGTCTGCTGCATTACAAACCATGGATTGCAGTTTTGTTCCATTTTGGAATGCTTCACCAAGAAAGTTCCAACCTTTATGGGTTGGCCTCTTCCCTGTGCATAGCAAGAGCTGCACTGATCATAGTGCATTGCAGTCCATGCAGACTGCTCATAGCATATAGCATATGCCAGGAACTTGGTCACAGCGTTGATCTCTGGTGACAGACTATCATTGCATATTAGTGTGCAATGCATCTCAGCTGGTATTCCATTGAGGAATGTCTCCTGTATGGTAAATTCATCCAGGTAAATGGCCATATTCTGAGCATGACCCACCAGGTCATCACACTTCCATCATCCAAATCTCTGTCTGGTTCTTCAGTCCTTGTGACAAATTGTTGCCTCATATCATCTATAGGCATAATACTTTCCCACCATTCAAAGACTATGCTTTGGTTGTCTATTAATGACTTGCCTTGGTCCTGCAAGTCTTGATTGCAGATGCATTAATAATTGACATGCTCATTCCAGTTGTCCACTAGATGGACTCATTATGCAACAATTGCAGTGTAACAGGTTCAAGTAGAATGCTCTCCTTGCATTTCTCTTTCTTGATTGTAATGCGTCTATGAGGTGTTCTTATTTCAGGTGGTTCCTCTACCTTGTCATCACCAGCAGGGTTAGACATTGCTATCTCCATCTCTGATATTGCCCAACAAGGTATTTTGCTTGTGTTAGCTTGCCATTGTGCAGCATTCTGCCATTTTTCATAGTCCTGCTAGGACTCATTTGCCTGTTGAGGTGCATTCAAGATGTTTATTGCTTCTGTGATGTCTGGTGCATATTGATGCAATAGTGCATCATAATTCACAGACTCAGCTGGTGTGGCTGTTAATATTGTGGTCCCTCAGGCTGCCTTACACTTGCTGTATTTATTGAGCTCAAGCTCAAATATATGAGCAAAAAGTTTGATATATTCAGTCGAATCAGTCCTAAATACATGCTGGCCTCTATCAGCCAGTAACTGTAGATGCTTTACCATGTAAAGCTGTAGACGCTTCTGCATCAATTTTTTCATGACCATTGGAAAACAGTTCAGCACTAGCTGAAGCTGGACTGACAAGGTCAATAACGACCTCTTGTCCTCTGTCATCAGAGGAGTCTATTCAGACTTCAAGTCCAGAACTTTTCAGGGGCTCTTGTGCCTCACCTGTGGCTCCTGGCCACCTTCTTCCTGCTTTTCCATTGTCAGGGGTGCTGAATGTGCCTCTTCTCCTGCATGCTCTGTCTGTCTGGTCACTGTTGCCAGACTCACTCCTTGGTGTTGTGCTGTCTGCTCCAATAACATATCCTGTCTTCAATTAGCCCCTTGTTCAGGCTAGACAGTCCTGAATGGTGTACTATGTGCTAGCAAACTACTCTGCATAATGTTTGCATATTAGACAGATCCATTCATGACTCCCAATGCAAGCATTGGATTCTTGGGCAATGTCAGGTAGATCAGCAATAGTAGATTTGTCGCTGAGACTGCTAATCCCAATGCCCCTGATTTGTTGTCTGGTCAAGAACCAGGGTTCAATATAGACTTCCAGCATTCCAAAGCTCTCACTCATATTGCAAGTCACTTTGTTATCCTGTTTTGGTGAGGGTTAGTATTTTGATGCTAAAGATGTCTCAGGGGGTTTGGAGCCAGCCACTTTGATAAACCAGGTGGTTGCTCACTTGAGTTAGCCATGGGAATAAGATGTTGACATGGCAATAAGAAGTTCAGAAGTGTGATGAGTGTTGCCTAGATTGATAACTAGAGCCCAGAATCTAAAGCTAATAGCAGAAGATTCAAAAAAATATAGCTAGTGGCTACAGATAGAACAATTTTGCATGTATCATGCAGTAGCTGAATCAGACTATAATATTGAATTTGACTACATATATTGTGAATACAAGATGTTATTCTTATATAATCTATGGACACATATTAAAGGTGCACATCAATGTCTAAATACAGCTTAATGTGCAGTACATGCACTGTGACTATGTCACAACCTGCTTACTCTGGACCTCCTGATATCACAAATGTCACAACTATCACATTTTCCCTAATCTGGACTTTCCCACATTATCTCCTGTCTACACTGGACCTTGCAACATCATTCCCTGCCTACTTTGAACCCCCTGACATATCCTGACCCCTTTGAACCTCATCTGGAACCCCTCTGCCACCTTTATAGACCATCATCACATTTCTCCATGAGTCTGGCACTATCTGCATCATCCATTAGACATCAGAACCATGTGGATCACACCGTCTGCATAATCTATTAGGTATACAATTGTTTATCTGCTCCACTACTCTTTATAGAGTCCTGGACTTTATTGTAGATACCCAGAACTAGTGCTGGAAGTATATCTGTCATGACCCGCACTAGTCTCGAGCCCTGAACGCCCACCAGATTATCCCAACCGCCCCGGGACAACAGGACCCTTGCCAACAACCCAAGGGACACACCTCCATCAGCCCCGGCACCCTGGCACACCTCCCATCAGCCCCGGCACCCTGGCATAACTCCCGTCAACCCCCTATCAAGTCCAGTGCCCGCCTTCACCCCAAAAACCTCTGATCAAACCTCCTACCCCTCCTATCAACCCAAGCACCCACCAATCATCTGGCTTCCCACACGACCACCCCTGGACACCCCACACGATCATCTCCAATGCCATTCAGTACCTCAGATACACAGCCCCATGCACTGACCCCGATCGTCACCCCCAGGACTAAAACCTCCCTGATGATGAGCCCCCAGTTTGGCCCAACACTTTTTAAGCCTTTAACACACCAGCACTGACCCAAGGTGGCAAGACCCCAGCAGCCCCTATGAACAAGTCCCCATGCAGCATCAACGCATCCTTGCAGCCAGGCAATGGTAGAACAACTCACGTGACAATCACCCTTGCTGCCCGCTCCACAGGAGGGCACAGACATCACCAGCTCACAGGCTCTCCTCTTCATGAGAAGTGCTCCAATATCTCCAAACTTGACACATCCTAGTCATGTGATGCATCACGCTGATGTGCCCAAAATTTAGCTAAATGCTGTCTTAGTAAGCTGCACTTAGCCTTGTTTCGCATTGGGCTCACGAAGTGTAGAGGGAGTCCCGGGCAGGTCCCAGTTACTCAATCCTAAAGTGTGGTGTAAGGCGGCAAGGATATTGCCGTTGGTTGATGGCAGGCAGTAAGAGTTTAAGGAGTATGGGAGATGATGCGTAATAAGCTTACAAAGCTTCAAATCTTTACTGTTGGCACTAAGAGGCAGCAAGCGTTGGCGCTAACAACAAAGGTGTACTTGTATAGTACCGTTTGAGACGTGGAACAAAGGTCGCACAGAGAACCTTTGTCAGAGATGGAGAAAGGTAGAGTCGCTAATTGCTTAGCACCTCGAGTGAGCTCTTAGAGATCTGGACTTTGGCGTGAAGGTGCTGGGTGCAATTTGATGATTCTCTACTGACAAATAGTAAGGTATTTATAGTAAGTAATGGCGGCGACTTAGTGAAGGGTTGGCAACAACTCTAATAGTCGCTGCTAATGAAAGGTAAGTGAAAGGTCCGCTAATAAGACTATAAAGAAGGTAAATGATACTCAGGGAGCGTCATGTGGGCGGTTAGCTTGGGCGTGCCGCCACATAACGTGCAGGGCGTCAATCAAAGTCTTGACAAGGGTGGGCGCTAAATTGTAATGTGGCGTGTGGCGGCGGTGACTGAAAGTGCTAGCTGTTGGTCATCTGTCATCATTGAGTCAAATATGGACATATTCTGACTCGAAGAGGAAGACCGAGCTGGCAGGGATCTGCCAATGCCGGCAGGGAGTGCCGGCAGAGTGTGGAGCCTGTATGCAGGGGTGATGGCATGGTTTTTATTAATCATCCCGGTGGGGGCGGCACATGCAGGTAGGGGTCATGATGCATCACATGACTGAGACACGTCGAGTTTGGAGGTAGTGGGATGCTCCTCGTGGAGAGGAGAGCCTGCGAACTGGTGATGTCCACGACTTTCCGTGGAGCAGGCGGCAAGGCTAACTGTCACGTGAGTAGTTTTACCATTGCTCATAGGGGGCTGCTGGAGTCTTGCCACCTTGGGTCAGTACTGGTGCATTAAAGGCTTAAAATGTGTTGGGCTAAACCGGGGGCTCATCAACGCCCCCTACGTGCACGTGCTGCCCCTACTGGGATGATTAATGAAAACCATGCCATCACCCCCGCATACAGGCTCCACACTCCGCCAGCACTCCCTGCCACAATTGGCAGATTACTGCCAGCTTGGCCTTCCTCTTCGAGTCAGAATATGTCCATATTTGACTCAATGATGACAGATGATCAACAGCTGGCACTTTCAATCACTGCCACCACACGCCACATTACAATTTAGCGCCCACCCCTGTCAGGACTTGGATTGATGCCCTGCACATTATGTGGCAGCACGCCCAAGCTAACCGCCCACATGGCACTCCCTGAATATCATTTACCTTCTTTATAGTCTTATTATCGGACCTTTCACTTACATTTCATTAGCAGCGACTATTAGAGTTGTTGCCAACCCTTCACTAAGTTGCCGCTGTCACTTACTATAAATACCTTACCATTTGTCAGTAGAGAACAACAGAATTGCACCCAGCACCTTCACGCCCAAGTTCAGATCTTTAAGAGCTCCCTCGAGGCGCTAAGCAATTAGTGACTCTGCCCTACTCCATCTCTGACAAAGGTTCTCAGTGCGGCCTTCATTCCATGTCTCGAACAATACCATACAGGTACACCCTTGTCATTGGCGCCAATGCTTACCGCCTCTTAGCACCAACAGTAAAGATAGAAGCTTCATAAGCTTATTACGTGCCGTCTACCGTCCTTCCTGAATTCTTACCACCTGCTGTCAATCAACAGCAACCTCCTCTCCTCTTTACATCACACTCTAGGACTGAGTAATTGGGACCTGCCCAGGACTTCCTCAACACTTCGCGAGCCCAACACGAAACAAGGCTAAGTGCAGCTTACTAGGAAAGCATTTAGCTAAATTTTGGGCGCATCACCGAGCTGGTCCCAGACCTCCCTATTTAAATCTGTAGGTAGCACTCCGCTAGAGTAGTCTTGATATAACCTTTACCGTTATTTTGTTGTACCTCTGTTTCGTACGAGCTTGTCTGTCTAACTTGTCTGCCAATCTATATCTTCTTTTCTCTCCAAGTCTCCCAGTTTTTCTAAGTCTCTTTCTCTCTCTTTGCCTCAGTCTCCTGGACTTTGTCTCAGTCTTCCAGTTCTTCCTATCTCGCCTCTGCACACCTCTCTTACCACTTCCCTCATTTCTGGACTTTGCCCAGAACCCCGACACCCTCTCGCTCATTCTCCAGTACTCCGTGCACCCCTGGAGCACCTCCCACCCATTCAGACTTCCTCCAGAATTCCTGCTCTCTGTCTGGGACTGCTCCTTCAGACGTTGAGTCTGCCTAGTAAGGACCTTCTTGCAGTTGGAAGCCCCCATAGTCAGTGGAACCTGACAATATAAGACTATAGGTAGCTCAGATGTACCTTAGTCTCAATATTGAACAACTGTTACTGTGATCTCCTATTTCTTTTGTGCTTGCTATTTCTGTCTCTCTTTGTGCTTGCTCCTGTGAATACTTGTCCAGCATGCACTACCTCAACTGGCATGCACTATATTGACTGGCATGCACTACGCTACTTATCAAAACTCTGGTCTCATTAAGAAACTCCATCCTTGACTTGACCTTCACCTAACTCCAATTTCTGAACCCTGGAACAAGCCGTTTAGCTCTGGACTTGCCTGTTTTGACTTTTCCATGCTCTGGAACACCTCTTAGAGCCATCAACACCTTGAGCACACATAGTTTAGCACTCAAGTCTGCCTTGTAAGGGCATTGCTTCTTGGAAAAGGCTCCCAGGTCAGCAGAACCTGACAGACTATAGTGCTGGTAATCTCACTGCTTATACTTGGTATCTCCATTAATGAGATAACATCTAAGGACTTGGGTGCTAATGTCTTTTGGTTGAATCTAGATTTCTGAGGAACATGACAGGAATACCAATTTTCAAAGCTAAGCTAGCCAAAGGCAAACTACCTGCTCTCAAAGAGTTGAGATACTCCACAGGGTATAATGCCAAACCATTAGCATTTCTATCATTAGATTGAATAGAGTCTGTCTCCTAAAAATCTCTGTAGAACTTTTAAATTGATGTCATTAGAATCAGCATCCTTGCTAGAGAGGATAGTTTGGTAGTTTGGTTCAAGTAATACCAATCATCTTGAAAATGACCAATATTAGAATAAGTAGAAGAAATCAATTTAGTGACAAAATTGTTATCACAGATCATGGTTTCAGGAAGTTGTAATGTTTCTTCAGGCTCTAGATTCTTTCCAGCACCAACATCCAATAAGCAAGCTGCATGAGCAACATTGCTAGGAGTCTGCTCCAATCTCATGTTTTTAACCAAGTAGTGAACTTGGATATAATTCCAAAGTTTGCCTCTTTTGAGTGAAGCAGCAATCATTTGCTGTCTGAGTCAATGTGAAATCACTAGAAGAGCTTGTCAAAAATTCCCTCCAAAAATCATAATCACTCCACCAAATGGAATGTCTTTGTCCCAAATATCTCTGAAGCAATGATCTACAGAGTTAATGGCATTTTTGTATCGCATTGGAACTTCATCCCAGATAACAACTTTAACATGGCATAAGAGTTGAGATAGGTAGGTTCCTCTCTTGATATTGGCAATGGATGTATTTGGAGATAAGAATGGGGATTTTTAATCTTGTTCCACATATTCAGACTCTTTGACACTTTAGACACATGGCCAAAATATTCAATATACTTACCAAAAATGTATACTATAAAAAAATTCATTTCTACTATAATTGCTGAAAAAACTTGCAATTTAACAGTTAATGAATGTAAAAGAAGATTCCTTAGTCAGTGCTGACCAATTTTAGTTATCATTAAATTTCCCACAAAACACTTGTGCCATTATATATAGACAAGCTATGATCTATTACATATTTTCTAGAGACAATTCATTTGGAAACTGGGTGACAAGTTTCTCAATCACAGGAAACATGTTTGGCTGCCAGCAGTGACAGCAAAACAAATGTTGGAGACTTATGACTAAGGTGCACCAAAAGAATTCTGAAGTGTGAAATGATCAAAGAGAACTTAATTCAATAATATTACTGACAAAAAATAAGTATTTATACTAGAAAGAGTTTGCCATCACCATTGCTAAGCAGTGCTAAAGGGCAGTGAACTGGTAAGAATGTAAGTAAATACCATGAATTAAACTATTTCATGTGAAGTCCACAATCAAGCTGTTTACACTAAGTCAGCAAGTGGCACCAAGCAATGTTAAGTGCCAAAGTAAAATGCCAAGCTATCTGTCATGGAGAATCTTCATTATTTCATACTAATAAGTGCTGCTGTTGCTAAAGAACATCAGTTCTTATTATTTTGATGCTATTTGTCACCTGTCAATCTATCCATTATCAGTGCTATCATTGATGGAAGAAGTTTATTACTATGCATGGCTTTTGAATACTGCCTAGAATAGTTTAATTGCACATGCCAAGGTAACTTTTTTTGTGACCTCCATCTGTGACTTGTCTATATGCTATACCATATAGTTGGTGCACCTAGCCCTAATAGAGGCTTATCACTACAGAAAACATGACAGACACTTAGTCCAGCCCAACACACTCCCCATCTTTAATGCTCTCCTCATGCAACTCTAGCCCAGCACTATGCCAGGTCACTCTACAGTCTATGCAGCCTGCTGCCCTATGTATTCAGGCCTCTTGCATAGCAGGGAGTTCATAGTCAGTAAAAAGAGCAAGTATAGCTCATGCCTTAATCTCTTCTATAGTGCAATTCAATTCCTCCCCAATTTTGACAATGCCACACACATCAAGTTCATACTTCCTGCTTCCAAAACAAACCTCTTTTGGAAAGATGTTTTGATCACAGCTGCTGCAGCACCAGGCTGCATCTTCTGCCCAGTTGCAGCCCTTAGGAGGGTACACTGAACTGCCATGCAATGGCAGTGCCTCCCTGTTTGAATAGCCTGATAGCGCCATGCTCTCCTACATTTACTTTGTCAAGTCAGTGCATGATACCCTGGCAATGGCAGGCATTGACCTAGGAGCCTATGTAGGCCACAGTTTCTGGTGCAGGGTGGCCTCAGCAGCAGTAGCAGCTGGATACTTAGACTATGAAATCTAGCTTCTTAGCTGCTGGCACAGTGACTCATATAAACTATATATCAAAAACAATCTTGCCTGAATTCTTCACTTGTCTTCTCTCCTTCATTTGGCCTATTCCTTTCTTCTCTCAAGGGGGAGGAACTAATTATTAAAAACTGTTCTGGACTCAAAAACTCAATTCATTTTTTTTCTGCAAAACCTGTGCCTATGTTTCATTACATTTTTCTCAGCTTATTCAATCACTCTTTCATTCAACCACTCTTTCCTCTTTCTCCATTTCTCTGGCAACCTTGAAATAAAAGTAAGTCACATGATATATAAGTCACATGTAAAGGTTACATGTCTAAATCACATATACAGCTGAGTGTAAAAAGAGGTAGTAAATAATGCACTATTGCCATCAATTATTTCTTTCTTTCAAACTTAGATAAGTCTGATGCTTCCAATTGTCTGGCACTGAGATCCAGTGAAATAAAGGAGTGGATTACTTGTGACCATGGAGTGTAGAATAAGGCTTGAAGAAGGGAAAAAGAAGGAGGAGAGAAATGAACAAGAAAATAAACAGAGATTGGAATGCACAATGAAATGAATGGGGAGTCTCCTGACAATATCCCTGGAGCCATGGTCTACAAAGTCAATGGCATTTTTGTATTGCATTGGAACTTCATCCTAGATGACAACTTTGGTCTGGAGTATGAGCTGTGATAACTGGGTTCCTCTCTTAATATTGGCAATGGATGTGTTAAAAGCAGAAATGGGAATTCTGAACCTTGAATAAGCAGTTCTACCACCTTCCAACATCAAAGCAGCAATCCCAGATAATGCCACACAATGCCACATCTCCATTGAAATGAACAGCAGAAGCTAGAGTATTGCAGACAAAGGTTTTGCCACATCCTCCTGCACTGTGAATAAATATCATTTTGCCTAAATTGTTGTTTACAGAGTCCATAACAGCATTAAAAGTCTCCAGTTGTGCCACATTGAACTGGCCTTGTTTTTCTCTACCCTTTGCTTTAGTTTCTCAACATTATAATTAGTTTCATCCTCTCAGAGCCTACTTCCTAGAAGAATTATTTGATCAGTATTCAAGTCAATCTCTTATGCAAAGGCCAATTACCTGAGATTATATTCTAAACTTGTTGAGCTCCTGGCATATTAAAAGAGTTTTGCCAAAATTTATCAAGGTGTTATTAATGAGATAAAGGCCATAGTCATAAACATCTTTATTTGTGAAGACTCTGTCTCTGTATTGCCTCATATATTCTAATCTGTGTCAAGGATCATCACAAATAGAGTACTTGAATTCATCCCATAGAGCCTCAGAAGTGGCAAAACCACAGTGAAATAGGATAGTGCAAAACAGCTGTCTGAGAGCTGATTTTAGTTGGATTGCAGTGCTCAATCCCAGCTTTTAAAGTGTTACTGTAAGCCAAATTGATTTTTTTTGAAAAATTTAAGCATTTATAGACTTAAAAAGTAATAAAATCAGTGTATTAATAGCTGTTGGTTTTTTTTAATTTTTCCATGATTTTTCTTTGCAATTTTGAAGCACTTTCTACCTACTACTACAAAAGGAAATTTCTTAATTAGATCTGACTAATCTTAGTTAGCCTTACTTATTAGATCATTTTCCAGAAGTCATCCTATATACTATACAAGCTATGATCTATGCCTTTGGCACAGATTTCATAGCTTGTTGGGGGCTTTACCCCCAAACCCCTCCCCCACCTTAGCCTCTACCCAAACCTCACTTTGTTTGGTTAGGGCTCCAAGTATGTATAAGTAACTCAGTGCTTAATCCTAGCCTCAACCTTACTGTGTTTGGTCAAGGCCTCAGTTTTCACAACTGGGTGTTTAATTCCTCACAACTCAATGTCAATTATCTAAGGTACTGTAAGCTGAATTGAATTTTTCTTGAAAATTTCAGATTTTTTAAGGATTTATAAACTTCAAACACAATGTAATCAGTGTATCAATAGTCTTGAATTTTTCCTGATTTTTTAGTGATTTTTTTGAATTTTTCATGCATTTTCTATGTCATTACCCTAGAAGAAAGGTTCTTGATCGGCCTTGGTCAGTGTTAGTCATTGCATCAGTTTCCACAAAACAGTTGTCCCATATATTATAGATACAAGCTACAATCTGTGCTTTTAGCATGGATTTTATAGCTCATTGGAGGCTTTGCCCCCAAACTCTCCTGTTTAGCCTCCATCCAAATCTCACTTTGTTTGGTTAGGGCTCCAAGTACGTAGAGGTAACTCAATGCTCAATCCCAGCCTCAACCTCACTGCATTTGGTTAAGGCCTTAGTTTTCAAGACTTAGTGCTTAATCTCAGCCACAACCTTACTGTGTTCAGTTATAGGTGCTGGGGCTGTACAGCCTTTTGGACCAAGTTTCTGATCTTTATAGCAAAAAGGTTGGCAAGCTCCAGATCAGGTCTGAGGAAGCACCAGAACACACTCTCCTGTTAGGTTTTGAGTATGCCCAGGTGTCCTACTATTCTTTGAAATAAGTTATGAAAAGAAACCAGCTGATGCATGAAATACCACTGCAAGAGTCAGGAACCTTTAGGCTATCATTTAAAATCTCATGTATTGACTGGAGCCATTTAAAAAGCAACTAAGAGAAGCAACTAAGTGACATAGCATGAGTGTATGAATTCAATTTATTGAATTGTTAGATATAACAAATAGTAATAATCTGGAGTTCAATACCAAGCAATTGTATTAATAAGTTTGTTAAGCAAAATGAACAGGCTGCAAATACACCTGGAGTTCAATACCAAGCAATGATTCAAACTTCTAGCTGCAGCACACTATAAATACAAGTGTGGATACAAGTTATTTTCAAATATGTTAGACAGAAATAAGTAAGACATTTATTGATATTTGAATGCTCCAAATATGAAATAAGTTTTAACATATAAGAAAAACATACAGTTATCAAGCTAAGATAGGATTGACACATCTGCCTTACTCAAGGCAAACAGAAAGAATACAGTAAAGTTGCCTGTATACCCCTAAAAATGCTGAAAACTGTAAGCATAAAAGTCAAAAATAGTAGACTGGTAAACAAAGACAGCCAGCCAACAGAGCAGTAAGCAGGGAGAGGAAGTCAAGATCAAAAGTTCAGTGATGGTACAGAGATAACCAATAGTGGCAGTGCCCAGCAGGAGCAAGATCTTGGCACAAGCTCTGAGAACAGCACCCCATCAACAGCTGGACATCACCCATTAGTAATGCCATCAACCCTCAATTTCACCCCAAAACTCAAGAAAACTTGCTTGCTACCCTCACTGTGAACCACCAGCACCTCCAAAGCCAACAAAACAATGCTACTGGTGCCAGAAAGGGATAGAACAAGGCTGAGGAAAGGAAAACAAGGTTGAGGAATGGAAAACGAGGCAGGAAAGGCACATTTAGCTGAAGAAAATTATGGATGAACATTTAGCCATAACAAGTGACCAGGGAAGACATAACCGGTGCCCAAGCCCCAGCAGATGTGGCAAAATAAAGACAAATCACATGATTGACTGCTGGTCCATGTGCCAGGATGGAGGATATAAAAGGGAACAGAAAGATGGGGGAGTGGGCAAGCAATTACCTTGCCATGGCTTGGAGTCCCCAGGGAGTGGACATCTTAGGCCGATGCATAACTATTGTCTTCTCAGGCTTACAATTTATTTTGAGCCTTTTCGAAGTGTGAACTTTGAGTTTGCATCAGATTAAATTAATAAATTTATATTACAATCATTACAAGTGTGTGCGCGTATAAATAAGCCCCGCGAACTGCGTGATTGAGAACAAAGTTTGATCAAAAGCGCTGTCTAATTACATTTAGACTACTTTGAAACAAAACAGAGTTCCTAATTCGCATCAGGATGCTGAAGTCAGACATCACCTTCTTCGGACACCAAGCCTTCTTCATCAGGACCGCCATAAAGCCCCCCCGGAGACAAGTGCACAAAGAGTTTTTAAGGTTCAGCACTCGCTCACGTATGGAAAACCGTGTGCAAGCGGCGAATAGTCTGAATGCGTATCAGATTTGAAACACTATCCCATGGACGATGGACGATGAAGATCAAAAGTTCCCCAAGCAGTGCTCAATCAAGTAGCTATGTTTATATTCCTCTAGACTCATTCTGCTCCTGACTAGGTGATATGCTATCATACGAGAGAATGACGGTTACTTGCGGCGCTCGAGTCAAGACTCTGAGACGTTCAAGAAGGCAAAGTAAGTAGCGCAATTGGCGTTGTGTATGGACGTAGAGCAGCTACGTAAAAACCACAATGGAGAAGATAAAACGACAGCATTCCTCTAATCTGCGGCCGATATGATGGACGGGAAGAAGGACGACGCTCGAAGTATGTCGAGACCTCAACCTTTTTATTCTCAGCCGGGAACGGCCGTTAGAAGTTCTAGATACAACCCAACAAGTTCCCTCTATACTGGGTTCTATGACCGACTGGCAGCCAACAGCCACTGCTGCTTATGGCGATAGATTCTAAATCTCGGTCAATTTTGACTCAAAGCTCTATTTACCCTGCTCCTGGCGATAGACTTTAAACCTCGGTCAATTTTAACTTAGAATTCCATTCCTCCATTCCTCATGCTCAGTATAGCATTTTTTTACACGAAGAGCAAGCATGGGTATAGGAAGGCCTGGAAGAGAGCGAAATCCAGGAAGTTAAACGATGACACTGGCAGGTCCCAATACAGAAAGGTCCTGAGTTCAGAAAACATTCCAAGGGAACTTAGTGTCACAATTCAAGGCCAAGGCAACTGTGGCATGCATAGAAGAATTTGATTTGATATTGTTTGATATTCATCATGGGATAAACACATGAATGAGATATTCACGTAATGCGCAAGTTTAAACGTAAACACTGATAACATTGTTCGCACGGAAGTTACAGAACCGTATTCTGAATTCTGACTGTCATCTTCTATTCGTCCCGGCAGCAGGCCCAGCATTCGCCCAGCTTCTCTCCATGCCAGCCTTCGGGACACGTAGGCTCTGAAAAGGCACACCTCCTATCGCAGATGGCATTTGTGCCGGCATTCACAACGGATGCCGCGAGGACAGTGGCCAGCATGACGAGGTTGAATTTCATCTACAGAATGATACAGGCGTAAGCCGGCACCCAGTCAAATGCGCGACATACTTGATGACTTACAGTTGTAAGTTGGTTTATAATGAACTGTTTGGTGACTTGAAAGATATGTGCAGCAAATTCGACGATCTAAAAAGTGAGGATGAGAGAAGCACGGGAGTTCAATGGCTGGGCACGTACAATTGCAATGGTGGAAGAGACTAGTTTGACGCACACTAAACAAGAGCTTTATATACCTTGTGCCCAGATACGAGCCCCTTGACAAGCAAATAATGTCAGACGGCAAGGTCAGCCGAGACACCAAAGGCCTTGCCTCTCGGTAGCCTAGTAGAAGCTTTGTTTCAGCAGGACGTTATTTACGAAATGACGATATAATACCCCGATTGCAAAGGGGTTATGTGTAATTTTTACCCAAGGTTACATATGGAACATACTTGAAAGCAGCTTTATGCATCGGGACGAATTGTTCGGGCCGCAATTCTAGTGAGACAATCTCAAGGAGTCGCGAATTGCAGAGATTGTGATGCTTTACAGCCTTTGCCAAAACAAGTAATCGGGCGTTTCCCCTCACGAATATTTCTAACAATTGACCAAGCTGGAATCCGATGCGTCGCCGAATATACGACAATCCCTATCGTCGCGATAATCCAAGAGCGAATTTACTACAAAAGCTGCACGCTTCCTCGACCGCGGTGCAGACATAGCAAACTGGTGCCGGCAGAATTGCGGTTGCTACATGTAAATTCATTCTTCAATAGGAGGTAACGAAACCGTGACCTCAAAATATCACCTCGTTCGTCCACGAAATTCACGTTTCACATAACACATTGGATGAATGTTTATATAGGCTTAATTATGAAATGGAGTGAAATAAAGGAAGACACTACCGAAACGATCAGTCGAGCCAGAAATCAGAACATTCTGTGACAACCTTCAAATCTTGTAGTTGCTGTCAGAAAAGACGAAGGCCATCTGGATCACGCGGGGGACAATCTTTGCCAGCTATAGTGAAATATTTCCCAACTATGTCCTTTGGCCAATTAGTGCCATTTTCCCTGGATACGAGACGCATCAGCAGCCAGAATTGGATCAACTGATGGCTGATCTCACTAGCTTCTATGGCTCTTTGACGACCAAGGGCAACCCACATTGATAACTATGGATCATGAGTCAGAATGGAGCCTGGCTAGCAAGTTGAATCAATACTGACGTTCTTTACGGATGAGACATTCGCGTATCGAAGACAACCATAGGAACCCAAACTCGTGTCCATGCTTGGCAAGTGGCCAATAGTCATAAAATGGGCATGATCAGAAATCTACCCGGCTTATAAAGGGTATCTGAGACGATGAGATAAATTTCGAAAACAACGTCTTAGAATGTACCGCAAGTAGAAAGGAAGAGGTCAAGGTGGTGAATGCAAAAAATGCAGCAGCGCGTCGTCGTCATCGCCGACCAAGCAAGGCCAAACGCATAGTTGCTGAATCCGGGTACATTGTAACTAATCTGAAACTTCTACAACCATGGTCGTCAATCGTAGAATATCTGTCAGCACCGCTCCTCCAGTCTCTCGTACGGCTTCGACACAACCGGCTGTCCGTGCCCCAGTGCCTTCCCCGATTCTTGATGTCCACGACCGGTCCAATGGCCCCAAGGAGAGAAAACGTTCGAAGGTCACAAAATCAGAAAAAGAGGTATGTACCTTCATTTAGATTGTGATTACCGTATGTATATTTTGTCACAGAAAATTGTGTCCTATCACAGAACTCTTCGAGTGTTACTCTTTATGCTATCCGCCTCTTTGGTTTATGCGGCTGCTGTCTGTCCCATCGGCTTTGTGCGAACACTACCGTTATGCAGGTCTTTGGAGTTCTATCGCGCGCAAGTCATTGATCCCTACGTTCTACCACCTGTTGCATCCGTCATTCAGAATACGCAACCATATGTAGCACCCCTCAAACCCTATGCCGCTTCTACCGTCGACTTCGCTCGAACTCGCATTATTCCTCACGTTTCCGCATTCGTAGGCTCCTCTCTATCTTATTATGATGCTGAGGTTGCCCCACGGCTTCGTTGGTTGATTGTCGATCGACTCTGGAATGGTGTCATCATACCATCATACTCTGATATCCTCTACCCGACCCTTAAGCGCCACATTCGTCCCTTTTACAACAATCATCTCGCCCCTGGCGTTGGTAATGGCGTCGCTTATGCACAAGCAATATATTTCCGTGCTTTGCCTCATGTCCAGCACCGCCTGTTGAACGCTCGAAAGAACGCGGTGAGAATATACAAGTCAGTTCGGCCCCATGTGGTAAACTTCTACGTCCGTCTACGTCCACATGTTATGGCGCTTCTGGATCAGGCGCATATGTTCGTACTCGTTCTGGCACAAAACGCGGGCGATCTGCGCCGAGAGTTTGTCGACCCACACGTCCGAAAGATACTTGATAAAGTTGCAGAGAAACAGAACCCTTTATCGAAAGACTCTTTGACTGACGGCTGACATCCGCCCTTGCCGAATCGTTATTGGAAGACCTGTCCTTAGACATCACCGGTCTCATCTAGGGACCCCCTTACCTCATGACTCCATAATAGCCCATGTATCATTTACGCTTGCATCACCGAATAACACTTCATCGAACCCCATAATTGAGACTGCCGGCAAGCCTGATAGCGCTCATTTAGCTTTGATTTTAGTTATTCTTACAGTTTTTGATTGTATACATTCTATCACTAATTAACGACGTAATCAAGGAAAATGCCCTTCTGCCTTAAACCTTCTCACGTGGCTCACCTGTAGCAACAAGACCTTATTATCGTCATAATAAGGCGAAGGCAACTACGCCGTGATGCACACAAAACGAGAGCTTTGTATCCTTTTTTGCCTCAGTACATATGAGTCCCATAGAATGGCAGACGGCAAGGTCGGCAGATACGATAGAAATGTATGCGATTTGCGATGTAAGATCCCGTCTCGGAAAGCTTGTATGGTAACCTCACCCAAGATTATCAATTCGAAGACAACCTTTATTGTTCCGGGACGGACTAGGTATCTTTCGGCCGCGAGAACTATCTCGTATACACCTACGATCTTGCTGCCGTGCACCCTCGCGATGTCCAACACGATCCATCGTAACACAAAGTCCTGTAGAGTTAAAAGTGTTTTAGTTTACTCTACAAGTAACGCCTCGATGACTCTGTTCTCTACATTACCTCTTCATTATTACTTCCTTCATTCCATCATTTACCCTGACATTAAAATTATCGTTCACATACAACCTCATACGTTACTCCACCCTCAGTCAATCATACGCTGAATTGAGGGTGAGAAATTGATTCTTTGCTTATCGACCTGTCAATAGGCTTCTGAAGTATAGTTTCTAGTTGTTGCAATCTGTGTCGGACACTACTGCAAGCGTGCCTGAAGTTTTCCGCCTCCAACAATGGACACGAATGGGCATATATATTGCCTACTACCTAATAACACCCTCAGCAAAATATACCACGGACTGAGGGTGAGCTAATTGTTACTTTCACATACCAAATAATATGCTTACTATACCGGACAGGCAGTCACTTACGTGTCCGTGGTTATATTAGCTTCAACTTGTTCGGATTCCAACACAGGCATTCCAAATTGGGTAGGTGTCTATTACGCTCAAGGATGGCGCAAATCTTACTATTGACGCAACATGATGTACACAGTAGAATTATGTATATTCAATAGAACTGAAGTTAGAGAATAAAGATTGCTCAATAAGTGGAGTTAAATAACAACTTGAAACTAAGTATGCACACCTCAGGGAACAAAGATTGCTCGAACCTAGTGTACCCGAACCTTTGAATTCCGAGATCTTCTCTATATAATGGGACGACTCCTGGGAATTTTTTGTGATGACCAATGCTGACAAATTTATTGCCTTTTATGGTTAAAATTTGACTTTTTTCAGCAGTTTCAACAGTAGATACAGATTTTCTTTCATGGAACACTTTTATTAGGTATATCACATTGTTTGGTAAAGTATCCTAGGTATCAGAGGGTCTGAAAGTGTGGAAAAAGCCAAATGTTTTGAGTCTTGACCTAATATAGCAAAGTTTCCCACACTCTGAATTTGCTTTGACAGCCATAGAGTGCAGCTCAAAGACAGTATTGAAGCTAAATTGAGGCTTTGAGTTGTGAAAACTGAGATTAAGCACTTGAGTTGTGAAAACCGAGGCCTTGACCGAACGCAGTGAGGTTGAGGCTGGGATTAAGCACTTGAGT
>JAGGAT010000668.1:0-20560 GCA_017657195.1 Termitomyces sp. T70a | reverse complement strand
ATCATCTGATGGTTGAATGGGCATAGTGGAGAAAAGGCCTCCTGGCATTACTCCACCTCCCACACCCACGGCATGATATGACATTGCATCACTTTCTAATCCCTGTGGAGCGCTCTGGAGTGCTCTGCTCACCGAGTTCCTGGGATCATGCCCAGAACCTCCTCTCTCCATGGACATTGATATGCCCACACACTACTATAACGGAGCAATACCGTTTTTAGTGCAATCACTGATGGTAATGTAGAACTTCTTTTGAGGAAGTTTGGTCGCTTGCCATAGCAAAGATAGTCAACGTAGGTTGACTTAAAAAAATGTAACGCAGTTACTGAGCCTTTCACGCATGAGACCGTAAGTTAGAACCTATCAATTGATTCTGGCTATGGTTGTGCGAAAAGACTACTTGAGGTTACATAAGTAACCTCACGACTTATATAGTAATTACATAATAGCTAAATAAAATAATAACTATAAAGTAATAATACTGTATTCTAGTGCTGTAATGGGCATGATCCGTTACACTTGGGCCACCTTGACAAACCATCCACACTGAAGGTCTTGCCTGGCACATGCCTCAAGGTAAAGTGGTAGAGTAGGACATCCTCAATCCATCTCATGATTGTAGCATTGGGTCCTACTCCAGGATTTCCCAGCATTCCTTTCAAATACTTGGCATCTGTTTCCACCACAAGCTTCCTACAACCAACCAAACAATATTTGTTGGCTTGCAAGCTCCTCATTAGACTAAATAACTCTCTCTTTGGTTGAGAAAACCTGGCCTCTCTCTCATTTAAGGTGATAGTTCCTAACTTAGCACAAGTGCGCAGTTTATAATTTTCTGGCTCCTCTTGGAATATCCCAAAGCCCACTGCTATCCAGAAAGTATCCACAGATAGAATTACTGCCCCTCCTGACTCATAGTCAATAGGTTTTAGAGGAGCACTCTCTGCCAGTAATTCCTTCATCTTTGCCATAGGATTTTTGTGCTTCTCTCCAAGTAAAGAGCACACTAGATACCCAGAATTAGTGCTGGAAGTATATAAGACTATAGGAGCTCAGATGTACCTTAGCCTTGAAATTGAATAACTGTTACTGTGATCTTCTATTTCTTTTGTGCTTGCCATTTCTGTCTCCCTTTATGCTTGTCCCTGTAAATACTTGTCTGGCACACACTACTTCAACTAGCACATACTACATTAACTAACATGCACTATGCTACTTATGAAAACTCTGGTCTCATCAAGGAACTCCATCCTTGACTTGACCTTTATATAACTCCACTTTCTAAACCTCAGAGCAAGCTGTTTAACTCCAGACTTGCCTATTTTGACATTTCCATGTCCTGGAACACATTCTGAAGCTGTCACCACTCTGAGTACATGTAGTTTGGTGCTTGAGCCTGCCTTGTAAGGGTGTCACTTCATTGGAAAAGGCTCCCAGGTCAGTGGAACCTGACAGTCACATGCACACACACTTGTAATAGTAGTTTTTATAATTTTATTGATTGATTCAATGCAAAACCTAAGTTTGCACTTGAAAGGGTTCAAATAA
The DNA here is from genome assembly GCA_017657195.1 of Termitomyces sp. T70a. Taxonomy (NCBI): domain Eukaryota; kingdom Fungi; phylum Basidiomycota; class Agaricomycetes; order Agaricales; family Lyophyllaceae; genus Termitomyces; species Termitomyces sp. T70a. Next base: position 19,012 of record JAGGAT010000668.1, on the reverse strand, counting down.
AATGTATTTAAATAGTAAACCCCAAAGTCAATAATTATGCTTTGGCTTAAGACATCCACTCCCTGGAGACTCTGAGCCATGGCAAGACAATTGCTTTCCCAACTCCCCCAGAACTCTTCTCCTTTTATATTCTCTCCCTCTATTCATGGACCATGGTTTATTCATGCAATTTGATAGTTGTTTGGTAAGTTTCTGAGCCTAGGCACCAGTTATGGCATTACTGGTGCTTGGCTTCATGGCTCAACATTTTGCCCATCATTTTCATTGGCTAATTCATCCTTCTAGCCCTCAGCTTTTGCCTGCTTTGCTCCAGCCTCCTTTCTTCATTTCCTCTTCCATCCTGGAATAGTCCACTGTTCTTTATTAGTCCCAGGCATGCTATGGGTCCTATTGAGGTGTTCTATGCAGGGCTTTGGTAGCATGATTAGAGAGTAATGGCAGAGTTTTGGGGCAATAATGTCAGGCATTGATCTCAGAGTGCTCTGAGATCATCCTTTCCAGGCACTGCAATCTGCTTGGTTGTCCCCATACAATCAAACTTTAATCATTGCCTACCACCCTCTTACTGCTTTGTTGGTGCCTCATTGCACAGCTCAGAGGTGATTTTCTCCTTCATTTACAGGTTTTGATGAATGTTTACAGTTTTCAGCATCTTTTTAGGGTATATTGAAAGAACTATGTTCTTTGTTTTGTCTGCCTCAATCCGAGGCAGACATATCAATATTTCAAATATGAAATGTCATGTCATTCTGCTGTCTTTCATATAACATAGCTGTATGCCAGTTATTTCTAGTGCGTGTAATGTTAAAAGAGTTTGGCTGCCAACTAGATCAGATAGAACACGGTGTACTTACTCCAGCAACCATGCAATCAAAACAGTTTCAACCCCTTTTTATGGTGTTTCAGTCCCAATAGACAGACATTTGAGGCCTGTTTTGAATTAGATTTAAGCATGGAAAAAATCATGTTCTTTACGTAATCCTCCTCGTTATCACTTGCAAGACACCCTCCATCCAATGCAGGATCAACAAAGACGGCCTGAGATGGAAGAACAGTTTCTACCAGATCTGCTGCTCCGCAAGCACCGGGAGAGAGTTTAGATTCGACAAGAAGATTTCTGGGCATCCCTGGCCGGAATGAAACGTTTCGAACCCATGTCGGCCAAGTGATACCGTCTTTTCCTCCGATACGGAGTCATTTTACTAGCAAAAGCAGGCGCCTTAAATTCCATGCACAGCAAATTGGACACCGAAGCATCTGCCAGAACTTCGGTTGGTGGGTACTGGTGCACGAATGACGAGCGCTGCCAAATTCGTTTCCTGTTTCAGTCTGTAGACGGGCATGACATACCGCATTTGCTTGAGGCTGTACACGAAAATGAGATGCCCGGCCGATACACTTCACAGCTTCCATTCTGTCAAGCTTCAGGTTATTCTAGTACCCAGTGTGTCACCCATGATGATAGTAAGATTCAGAGGAAAGAAAGCAAAGAATCGACATCCATCCAGTAAAAGACGAAAATAACTGAGTAATGAATGATACTGAGCAATGATAAACCAGAACTAAAAAGGGTGGAGCACGGGTCTGTTGACGGTAGTTGACACTTATTTTGGCACTTTCGCCGATCATTCGTACTTTTCTCCTCTTGGAGGATTGCAAAACTGCATTATAAAAGGGTGGGCAGGGCGTTACATCTCAGCAGGAAGCCTTCCATAATACCCGAAATCTCTCAAATGAAGTTTAGTCTCTCCCTCGTTGTCGCTGCCTTCGGTGTACTATTTTCGACCGCCAAAGCTCAGAGTATCGTCATAGGCTACCCTGAGGATGGTGCATCTGTCACCCCAGGATCCAATATCACTGTTGAAGTAGACCGCCCAGTTAGTGGTTTATCTTAACCGATGGATCATTTTTTAAAATCTCTTGTCACATGTCACCAGAACACATTGACAGGTTCGACTGAAGTTGCGGTCGTCATTGGTGTCATATCCTGCCTTACATTTGAATGTCGGCCCGTGGAAGACGGTGTGGGCATGGTCCTTTATAATGGAGGCTATCATCCCGAGTATCATAATGAAGCGCCGTTCTACAAACCCCCTCATCAGAATTTTACTGTTACTGTTCCTCTAACTATTCCCAAGGGGAAAGCCCAGCTTGGGGTAGTTCATATGACATTAATAGGGGTGAGTTCTGCGATAGGCTGGAAGAATAGCTTTTGAAACAAATATTATAGGCGGGCTTGTTCCCGTTTCTCGAAACTCGTAATATTACTTTGAACGTGGTTTGAAGAGGTCCTTCGTCGCATTTGAGATTGTACAAGAACTGAGGGTTTTTGCTGGTACTCGTATACTGTAGAAGGTGGTAGTACGAACTGTATTTTATTGGTAGCGTGGTACAGATTGCCACGTTATGGAGCAGTCAAATTGAGCTTCTCGCAGCTCGAGTGTTGCGATCACGGAAGTGTGCGGACTTACACAATGAGTCTATACAAATAGTAGTTGCTGGTAGCTATCAAATTGGTAATGCTCCTCCAAAAAAGACCGCTTCAGATCAACAGTACTCAATAATGTTTCTTTTAGAAAGACTGAAAAAAATATGTTATTCCATTTCCAATGCACCAATTTCATATGGAAAATGGAAAAAGTTTTCAAACAAAGGAAGGTGTCTCTTTCTATAGAAAAAAAACAGGCCAAGAAACAAACAACATGTTTCTTTGACCATTTTTCCCATGAGAAACAGGTTCTGCAGCAATGTAATTGGATATAAAGATGTAGCCAAAATAAATATCATAAATGGAAGGTTATAATCACCTCCCGAAAAATATCTACTAGGTTGTTGGAACCTAACTAACCTTTGTTGCAGCATATAGCAAAACAGTGTATATTTGTGTATAAGTTAATACAATAATCTTGAGTTGAGAATTGAAAGTTTTTAATGTATGGAATTAATCATAATCAGTACCTCATCTGAAGTTGAGAATCGAAAGTTGATTCAACTCCAGGCGAGCAGAGGTTTATACTAATGAAACATTTTGGAGCAGCTTTTACATCATAAATGAGTAATGAAAACAAAAGACTTTAAGCGATTAATTTGTGATGAATATCTGTCTAAGCGCTGTGTGGCAGCTCTTGTCTGCTCTTAATCCATGGTGAAGCAAGTAAAAATACGAGTTATGACTAAATCGCATGACGTTTGCTTATCCAAAGTCACTGGTCATCTCCCTCGACAACCTTCCCGATTTAACATGTGACCACCCCTTGAGTATCAATCTCTGCTGCAACATCAATTAGGTGGCTGACGTGTAACAGAATCCCAAAAGGGCTCAATACTTAGTAGATCGAAGGCAGTTTAGTCATATTAAATGATTATTCTCTTCGTATGGTCCAGCCTGAGGGATACTCGGCTCGCTGACGTGTATGAAGTTGTTCGCCTGTCCTGGGTGATTCGGCACCTGATCATTAGTGTGCCATATTCTTGGCGCCTTCCTTTCAATTGGTGATTTGTGGAGCCGGACATCGAGCTCTTGAGTGCAATTAAGGTTCAAAGTCACGATCTCACAAGTAATTTATTAGATCATACATAGGCATTGTACATGCAAGGCATTACCCGAAAGCTTGCGGTCCATATTTTCTTCGTGATGTCCCCCGGTGCTATCAGGTTCAATTCAGAGTGACATTACAAATGCTTTGAGCAAAACCTTTTACTACAAGTTTGAGGACTTTTTAAGCATACAAACGAGAAGGCTAAGGAGAAATGGGCTCATATACTTACTATTATCAATAATCAAATGGGATCAGGCAAAGAATTCCATACATTCGGCCCATGTCTATCTTCATTAGATGTCACTCCATTTGGATTATTTGAACCATGTACATGTAAAGCAATTAAGGTGTGCAACAGCTGAAGCGCTACTTGAATAGCCTCTATTATAGTTTGCGCTAAAGGTGCTTGTGAGTACCACAGATAGCGTAGCTAAGGCTACTTAGAGGTTGTAGAAGAAAAGTATTCAACACGCCGCACCCGGATGTGAAGCTATCTTTTCTAGTAGAATAGGATCATGAATTTTCCCTGCATTTTCTCTCTCCCTTCTTTTGCCCAATTAGACAAAGGCTAGGGCAGTTGCCCCTGGTTTTGCCTATGGTAGGAAAGCAAAGGGAAGGTACCCCTTGTCTACCGAAGGCATGTTCAAACCTACAGTGGCATTAGATCACATATGTCCATATGTATAATAATTAGTTTCATGCCACAACTTGGGGCTGCCATATTTACAGTAAACTTCTGATCTAGGATACTGCTATAAAGTCTGCTTCATTGTGGGGCGTAACAATCAAAGCTCCTACCAGGACTTTGTCTTCATCAGGGCGCCGCAACTCGTGAAAGTGACTGTACTTCACTCGCAGACATACTTACAGATATGCGCGTTTCCATCCTCGCTCTTGTCACAATGATCTTCTACACCGCACTCCACGGTGTTGTGGCACAGTATGCCAGTAACTGTTGGAAAGTCGAAAGCGCGACGTGCACTGGTGCTCATCTAGCCAGCGCGACCGAACTGTACGTCTCCAAATACCTTGCAACCAAACTTGATGACTTAGCTTGAACTTCAACTGCCTTGCTCGGTAGCCAAAAGTTTGGCACTACATACTGTAGAAATCATTGGAATGAAACCAGTGGGCATCAAACTTCTGGTGTTGCAACCGCAGCGCACCAAGGTGGTCGCTTTGCAAGTGGAGCAGACTGTAGGAGACAATTCAGTACCCTTGCCCTGTGTCGGGATTTTGGGAGACTCGGAGGAGCTTTTGTCAAAGGTCAACAGCGCCTTCTCCTTTCAGCTAGCGATTGCATAACTTTTTGAAACTGGCGTAAATCATAGTAGGATGATTTCAAAGTGTTGTACTTGCTTTTCGCCTCGCTAACTTGAGCCATACGTATACTTGGTTGGTTCACCTTGACTGTCGTTACTTCTAATTACAAAATCGGACCTGCCTGTTTTCAAAGTCCATTTCTTGCTAATTCAAGTGTTGAAATATTTTGTTCTTCACGTTGATAGGGCACCACGGAAAGTGTGATGATTGAGGTTCATGGTCACCCGTGAAAATGGAATGCGATTTGCAAGATGAAGATTGAACCTTGAAACGGCATTCAAACCTTCTTCCCACGAAACAGGTGTCAATGAAGAGATATCTGAGTCCTATCTATCAACTACACAACGGAACAAGCTGAAAGTCCTAGGAACATTTTGTTGCAAGTTTGTCGGGATACAGGTACATCGATTTCGTTTGGATCTCAAATCAAAGCTTAGAGGCACCGTTGCCCTCAAGGAAGCGTTTCTCAGCCTCTTCGAAGTTGATCACGGACCAAATGGCGTTGAGATACTACGGAAAAGCTCAAGCGATAAAGCGATCAGACAACAATGGAGACTTACATCGGCCTTGACATTAAGATACTGCAAATAGAAAGCATGCTCCCAGACATCAACACCGATGATTGGAACGTGGGTAAGAAGAGGATCCTGATTAGCGGTGGTGACGATCTCGAGACGCTTGGTGGAGGGATTAAGGCCCTGATCAGATCAGAGGATTCATCGATCAACGAGATCCGAAAATATCGAACTGATTAACGCACAAGCCATCCCCAACCAGATCCCTGGATTGCAGCGGTCGTGGTGTTGAACTCCTTCTTAAAGTTATCATAGCTTCCAAAGACACCTTCGATGGCAGTCTTGAGTGGACCATCCTTCAGGACACCACCATGACCCTTCTTCTCCGAGGCAGCGGGAGCCAGATTTTTCCAGAATAGCGAGTGGTTGATATGTCCTGAGCGATGAGCAGGTCAAATCGATTGCGATAAGTCTGACTATGGGATGCACACCTCCTCCGTTGAATTTGAGAGCAGCCTGAAGAGCGATGCGTTCCTTGGGACTGGCGGCTTTGGCGTACGCAGCCTCAGCGGCATTCAGGGCGTTGACGTAGGTTTGATGGTGCTTCTTGTGATGAAGCTCCATGATCTGACGAGAGATGAATGGCTCGAGAGCATCGTAGGCATAAGGGAGGTCTGGGAGAGTATTCGACATGGCGGTGAGAAAGTGAGTTGTTGGAGCGGAGTAAGACTTATAAGCGAGTCCTTGTTTTCCCACACCACGCCAAATAGTATCGATTGCGTATTACTCAGACGTTTTGCGCCACATTTCGTCATTTTTAATGAAGCCATACACTCAGCATGCCCAATGCTTAGTTATCATTGTATAGAGGTATAAAAACCGAGGTGGTAGTAGGCCATTCTCCCCAAAAGCTAAGCTTTCAATCAGCTTTCAATACAAGTTCTTTCATCGTCTCCGCACAAACACTCAACCACGCTTTCCCAAGTTTCTCAAAATCATCCAACTTGGAAAAATCGAGTTAAGAACACATGAAAACAATTGTATTGAGAGGAAACTCTACCTCGTTCCAGATCTGAGTACTGCATCGAGTCCACCAGCAGCCGTTATGATAGAAATGTGCGGAATACACCTTGTACTTGCGCAAGAGCTTCTCCTTGAATTTCAAGTCTATCTCTTCCGTTGGTTTTACGCTACTAGGGAACGGCAGCTCAACATTGACCTGATCGAACGCATCAATCATTGACTATTGTCGAATTAACAGGAAGAGGTAATACCATATTGAGTGTGAGGTCACCCTCCGGATCCATGACTCGAGTTCCAAATATCTCCGCAAGACGCTTTCCACCTTTCAATGCAAGACCATGGCAGTACTCGTTTATCTTATGTTCACCACCAAGCCAGTTCCTGAAGTCCAAGGCTACCACATTTTCCTCGACCTGGAGAAAAATATGTCTAGAATGTGCACTTACCAGGTACGACACTTAGGAAGGGAGCATAATCAATGGTTCCGTTCCCTGTGCAGTCGTAGTAGGGTAGCAAACAGACGAACGGATGAAACGACTTTACATTGCCACTGGATAGCGAAATCGAATTCCTCCCTGTCCACCCTCGAGGTGTATGCGTAAGACGTAGGGATAGATGCAGAACAGGTGTGGGGGTCGAGCCATATGAACCTAACGTCAAATGAAACTAAGAGCAGGAAAACTAAGCGAAAATGCAAGGTACTTCACCATTATTGAGATTGATATATTCGGGATCGAACGCGTAGTATTTGAGGACCTCGCGTCCGAGCTTTGGAGGTGTCTCCTTGAATAAATCCTGGTATTTCAAGTTCGCCATGAGAGCTGCGAATCAGGGAAGTAGTTCCGCGTCATAGCAGAGAACGAACCCTTTATAGCACCGAATTACCAGGATATATTAGTGATGATAAGATAAGATGTCATGTGGTCTGGAACCATGTGAAAAAGGTAGAATTTCTATTTTTTACCGCCAGCTATTAACAATCCGAGAGAATGTCTTGCATACATAGGTCTCCGCGAGTCCTCAGATCCCAAACTATCTCATGGAATGAGTCAGCGCACTCCAATTCAAGTCACTTGTAGTCAGTTTTCGGGTTACTCGAGCATCAGGTGGAATGTACGATAGTATGAAAATCAAGCAGGCAATGTTAATGATCAATCGTCCGTACATGTTGACATGTCAAATACATATTAATAGCATATCAATAGTTCTGCCGAGTCGTGTTTGTGCGAATAATGAAGGTTGTCAATTATGCTCAGCTGCAGACTATGCGGCGGCCGGCAGCAGTGAAGACACGTTTCGCGAGAGTCAGTTGTGTAATTCTCTTTAAGTTTGGAAGATACAATGCGATAGCTTGAGCTAGAACACCAACCTCGTCTTGATGGGAGTGTGGAAGATGCCTACGCCACAAAACACCGTTGTATGTCGGTTTCGATCTGACGTTCAACATCGAATAAGAGGATCTACGGCAAGTCGCCACCTTCATTCCAGCCGCTCTGTAAGGGTTCCGAGACAAGTTCAATGCGGAACGACCATTTCGTAACCAAGCCGTAATGTAGCATGAACCCGTCTTACCAGACTTCGACCCGAGCTCTTTCGGAATATGGCACATAAGGCATCAGCGATGCATCAACCTTTGCTTAAAGTTTATGAAAGAAAGAGAATGATGTCTTCGTCTCAAGCATGATTCAGATCAGGTTGATGGAAAGACTGGTAAGTCGAGTGCCATCGAGCGACAGTCCCACGTGGTATGACAAAGTTGAGCTAGGGAATTCACACGCCCTCTCTTTTCTCTTTCGCTCGATATATAAACTTCATTGTGTCTTCGAGATGGACCTAGAGCGGGACTGAACGCCCGAATCCCGCATCTCGCGCGTTGTTTATTAACTTGGATGATTTTGGTAGGCGCATTGACAGCGAAGCCACCTAGCCTCTGAAAAATTTCAAGCGAATGCTCAAACCTCTGATAAATCAAGATTACAGTGCAATCAAAGACTACATTGCAATTATCATCATTCCAGTGCAATCATCAACATTATAAGTGCAATTATCAACATTACAGTGCTCAACAACATAACCTGAAGCTACGGGTCCTCAGATGCCTCGTAAGTGGATCGTGTGGTTGAACCTCTAAGACCATGCCACGCTTCGATATTAACCTATGAATGCGCGGATCCGCCGCTGCTTCCACTGACTGACTTCCTTTCCTTCGCCTCTTCTTGCTATCCTTATCTCCGCATGATACAGACACCTCGTGCCATCGAAATCTTGTCGTCATCCGAAGGCCCTGCTTATATTTGACAGAATGTTGACCTTGAAAATTGCCCCCACTTTCTTCCCATCTTTATACTGGCAATGGCCGCATTATCGCTCGTCCTGGATAATACGTTCGTGGGCCTTTGTTTTTCAAGTCCTTTCTGTCAATAATAGATTCTTTCAGCCTTGGGGCCGCTTATGTTGGCGTTGTTGTCGCCGCAGCGTAAGTTCTTATTGGACTGGATGATCTTGACATGCCATTGTCTTGCAGATTGCATGGAGGTAAGGCTCGAACGATTCTGGGCTTGCTCATTGACACAACTCCCTGTAGTTTCATGCGTACAGGCCTGGTACTATTTTACTCATCAAAGGGATACTTGGCCGACTAAGACGCTGGTGAAGTTCAGATTCTTTTCTTTCATAATCCTTGGATTTAAGATTATGTCAAGGTCGCCGCCGTCATGCTATTCGACACTATCCACCAGATATTGATATCCCATACAGGTGATTATTATACTGTCGTTTATCCATGATTCCTGACTGTTCCGTTGCAGTCTACATCTACTTGGTGAAAAATTACAATAACCCGCCGTTTCTTGCCAACCTCGTCTGGTCAGCATCGCTTTAGTAGTTTTTCTGACAATAGTTTCTAACGATTTCCAAAAATTTCAGGAGCATGCTCGTATGCAATCATGTTCACTCGAACTATATTGTATAGGTACTAAGTAGACAATATTTCATGTTCATCAAGGTCGAGGTCTTATTCAATGTAAGTGACGTTTACCATTGTAACTTGTGCTCGCTAACCATACCGTTATAGGGATTGACGGCATTGCTTGTTCAAGGGTGCGCTTGGTCATTCTACCCTTGCCAATCCTTGTTCACTATGGGCTCGGTGTAGCTTCCTGACACTCAGGGTATGGCGGCGTAAGTTTCTAGTATAAGACTCAATGTACGTCTTCACTCATTGCGAATCCAGTAAGCAACAAAAACGTATGGTTGTCCAGTATTGTCGTGCGTCATACGCGTCTCGAGCCTGTCGTCGTGATTGAACGTGGTGCTTTTTTAGATCCTTCTGGTTGCAGCTGAATTCGGTAAGATTCCGTTGTTTATGACTTCGCCAACGTTCTAACGGTTCTTCCCCTATAAAGGTTGCGTTGTTGGTGCGTCGTTGTATCTGCCTCGTCGGCGAGTAAGTCTCCCTTAATCGTACATCGATCAGCCTTCTGCGCCTTGTCGTACGTCCCCCGGCTCCACTTTCAGTTCCCAAAGCTTAGTTATTTTTCAGACTTCTATTTAAGACTTTTGTCGAACTACAGCAGCTCAAGGTACGTCCGTCTTTCTATCCCGTTCATTAGGATACTTCAAACCTCTGTACAGTCTCTCTCGATCTCTGTCAATGGTCTCGCAGCGGCCGGGGATGTCCTTATTGCATTGATCTTGTGTATTCTACTCCATAGATCGCGAACTGGTTTCCATCGGTACGTCCTTCCGAGAGTGGTCGTTACTCTGCTCAGAATCAGACAGATCGGACACGATGATAAATAAATTGGTAAGATTATATCTCCGAGGAGATATAGGTATCTGCTCACTAACACATAGATTCTGTTCGCTGTCAACACTGGCTTCCTGACAAGGTTGGTAGCCATTTAAGTACTTCTCTTATCCATCCTCCATGTTGACCATCCGGAAGTCTGTGCGCTGTTGCTTCTTTGATTTCCGTAAGTCTTCCCATAATTCGTTATTCTATTCGAAAGGCTAATTGACAATTTCTGATTGAAGATCGTCGTTGCAAGCAACACCTTCTTATACATCGCCTTCTACTTCTGCATTGGCCGGCGTGGGTGGTCTTCACTTCTCCATCAGCAACACAATTTCTGATATTGTCACGCATGTCGCTCAAGTCTATTCAAATTCTCTTCTCGCCACACTCAACGCTCGTAAGATGATTCGTGGCTCTGCCGACGGCATTCACAGTACAAGCGAAAACATCTCCCTACCTCTACGGGACTTACCAAAAAACAATACAATCTTTTCGAGGGTGAAAATATTCCTACTTTTCTGGCGTGGGGGTGGCAAGCCTCTAACTACATCTCATGCTCGGTCCCTCCAGCGCCCAGCCAACATTTCTATCAAAATCAACACAACGAAAGAGTTTGCAACTGACTCGGATCAGGGACATGGACCTCGTGATGAGGAGAAAGGGGATCCCAACTCTGAAATAGTATGTGACAAACCTTAATCATTGTTCTTCTATCTCTGAATTACCATCAAAACATCATAGTCTGGTGCTGGTTCGTGTCCCTCTGCCACCAACGTTAACGATGAATCGCTCTAATTGAGCCAGTGCTATGAGCGCTTTCTTCATACATTGATTCCCTTTTTTGTATTAGGTCGCGCAGAGCGTAGATCCCGGCACTGACATGGGCCCAGCACCCTCCATTAATAACTTGACATTTTGATTAGGTATTTGATTATCGCTTATGTAGTATAGTTGTATCAGAGGCAGGACTCGGATATTGGAGGCTCTTTCGAGTCTCGGTGAAGGGAGCAAATATGTGACATGTACCATACTTTACGTTGAGACCTCACGGTCACATTGCACAAAGAAAGGTTCAACTTGGTGATTCAATACAAAAAGAGATGCATGCCTTCGTATTTTCTTTCTATCGTGCTGTTAAACTGTGACGAAGATAATGACTAGTAGCTCCGCAGGACCGACTCATGTAAACGGTATCTGTCAGCCCGTATATTTCACTCTTGAAATCCGATTTTCAAATTCGTTTTGTATTAACTATCTCCACATTACTCATGGGCTGTTTAATAGGCCCACTTGTTTCATCAGTACGACTACATAAAAAACCTCGTCTTGCTCGGAGTCTAAATCGTCTTCGATCCCTTGACTCCAGGTGAGAAGTTAGCTTTATTCATTTACTATTTGCATGTTAACCGAAATCGTTTTTGATCCCTTGACTCCAGTTGTATTATTTAGTATTCAAATATACACTTGCATGTACCGTGCAAAAAAGAAAAAACGAGGAAATAGGCACTCGATGTAAACTACCATTTCAGGTCTGTTAGATCTGTTGCAAAAACGAGAAACTACTCGACACATGAGAGTATTCTTTGGCGCCTGAAAAGAAAAGCCGTGCGCAATGAGTTCGTGCTTAACGGATTTATTGTTATAGGCTGAAAGAATACGTAATTTGGGACGCTACGTGTTCTAGAATAAAGATCACTCTGCAAGGACATCGCGATTGCAAAAAGGTCCTTGGATTGACAATCTAGCCAGGATCAGGACCATGATGATGGACATGAGTAACAATCCTCGATCTCTCCTGTCTGATCGTGGATTGAAATTTGATAGGTATTATCCTGTCCTGTTAATTCACCCATGTTTAGCTCGTTTTTATTCGTTTCCCTGGTTACTGAACTATTTCTGCGTCTTTTTTGTTAGCTTCATACCAGTAACCAGTAAAGGTCCGACTAACAGATACTAGGTAAATTTGTTGGAGATATAGTTCAATCCAGGTGAATGTGAGAAGATCCATGAGACAGGTCAGTCACGGGTGAGAAAACTTGCCACACATCTTGCAGCCGATAGTAGGAACTTCTGGAAAAGTCTCAAGAACCTGCGTCAAAGCGCTGTCCACTTCCAAGCAACATTTATATGTGATCAATTGCTTAGGTTCCAACTCCCGTAGCGATGAGAAGTTAGACTAAAGGAGAAACTAGCTTAACGTCGTTGTGAGTCACGTTGTCAGCGAGTCCTGCGTCCGTTTTGCGTGCCGAAAGGTAGATAACCGACGCAGCACCAAAGCCTGAGGCTGTATGTCATATTGTACCCAATAGATATTCGATAACTCACAAAATAAGAATAACAAGATAGCACAGCCGAATGAAGTCGATCCTAAGGGGCACCAGACATATACCAAACCATCGGAGTAGGTATCAAAATCACATTGAGATGGAAGCTGCGATCCCAGCATGATGATAAGAGCTGAGATGAACTTGTATAAGTATAGACAGAATTTTTCTGAAAAATTAGCCTCAAGTTAAACTGACCTAACCAGCCAACAGCGAGGACGATGAAGGATATGAAATGAACGTAACTTCGCACGAGAGCAACAGAAGAGAGTGGTCGGTTGTTGAATGCTAGCCTGCCATGAGATCGAGCATAAATCGTAAGATTTGGTAGGCCTCGATAAGTATTTGACTGTTGGGGAATACGTACAGCACACTAGCCCATACCCATGTCAACACTGCCCAGCTAGCTGCAATATATTCAAATATCTCTGTGACAAGTATTTGAAAAGATTGAGTTGTTTTCAGAGGAAACTGACGCATATAAGGCCCATTGGGGTGGAGTAGTGCATCCATAACTGTAAAAATGGTCTGACAGACTCCAAAGGCCAGTGCTAGACCTGAAGAGGGCAACAGCTAAGGCGAATTACGAAGTTTATGTTTCTGAAAAGTTATGCATACTGTAGAATGCGGTTCGAGTTTTGAAGGACATTTCCCTCGAACTCGATGGGCGACTCGCAGTCACGATGATTGACGGAGCAGTTAAGTAGTCGCCTCACTGGATATGCCTGACTGAGCAGGCCAGTGGCACTGCCGAGAGGACAGCTGATCTCCGGCTTGGCGATATTTCACTGTCCCTGAGCTTTCGCCAAGAAGAGACCAACCAATATGTATCGAGTCAATGCTGTGAAGTGTCCGGACCCACCGATTGAAGCTTGGATGAATGTTTGTAGACGAGAACAAAGCTTGCAATCAAATAGATACTATACATGGTGTTTACATTTTGTCTCGGTCTATTCGATTTGAGGTAAGATCAACTTTCTTAATCATCCTTCATCCATAGGTTCACCACCATCCTGCGCACCGCTCCACCACACCACGGGACCAAGTCCCTGCTCCGCAATCGAACACTACAAACGAATCAACCCGTCGAAAGAGGCAAGGTAAAGAACAAAAACAGACGATGATATTATACGGTGCTCTTTTCGCCTCGCTCTTGATCTGCACGCCCTCCGCCATTTTCGGTGGACCAGGCTCGTCATCGTAAAAATCGTCCGCCTCCACGCGCACACGTACTACCTCACCCTGGTCGATGTACATTCGCTCTGCAACGGGGGTGTCAAGCATGTCGTGTATTGAGGTAAGTTCAGAGTCGGGTAGCCAGAAGTGGGCACGTTCGTTTGGATCGCTGTGGGGGAGGGCATGGAGAGGTTGGTAGTGAAAATTAGGAGAGGAACGTACAAAGCTGTTGGTTGGGGGAGGTACGATGCTGGGATGTATATGTCGTCGAAGAATCCGACAGTTACTAGACGGAATCGGCACAAAGAATAAAGGTGTCGTATGAGAGACATACGTCTAATGCCATCCTCGTCGGAGGATTTGACTTTGGCAACAATAACTTCCGAAGTGAATGGTCGAAACACAGCCATTCGAAACACCACTAATAGTGCTTTCAAATTCAGTTCAATGGTCAAGGAAAATGATGCTTACCTTTATACCAGAGAAAACCATCACCGTAACGAACCTTACCTTCTCCAACTTCACTTAAATCAAATACACAGATACAGAGTCCGACATCGTGGAGAACACGGTTAGCGTATTTCTTGTTGAGTTCAACAGTAAGTGCCTGGTCCGCAGGCGCTCCGAAATTCGACGGATGAATGGCTACTGTATCCTGAGGTCCTTAAGTCCGATTGAATGCATTCCGTAAGTCGCGATATGTATACCTTCAAAATCGAAAGAACAAACATCCTTGCTGTCCCTTTTATACCGTCCTCTCTGGTTCAACGACCGATAATTTTACTTTTTCGTATGGGCCGGATACGCAGCTATCGCCCTTTTTGGCTGTTCAGCAGTCTGCTATGAGGGCATGAGAGTCTGAGCAAGTTGTAATTAAACCAACCGCGCCCCATCGTCCAACGTGCACGTGATGCGTCGAAAAATTGAGGGAGATTTTTTGACGGGGTCTCTTCCAAGCGATCAGTCACCCCCTCAATCGTCGCTCGAGGGGTTTCCTCTTCCAATTCTCTTATCTTCTTCAACGCCATACTACTCCTATAATTTCATAGACCCTAAGACAGGAAAGCTATGTCTGATACATCCGCGACTAGAACGACATTTCTTCCTTCCAAGTCATGGCAGCACTTCGTGGCTGGAGGGTACGTTGTGTTGGAGGTTCACTCTGAGAGGACAAAATTACTCAAACACTTTGAAAAGGCTGGGAGGCATGTGTGGTGCGATTGTAACGAGCCCGTTCGACGTGGTAAAAACGCGACTGCAGTCCAGCCTCTTTCAAGCAAAGAGCGCATCTATTGGGATGATGACAAACGGAGGGAGCCTCATGGTTGGTGTACCACGGCAAGGTGGCCTGCTCTACAATTTTGTTGAGACGGTACACATCCTACGGTATGTCTTCCAGCCGCAGTCAATTTCCCCCAGGGGCGGAGCTCAACTTATGTCAAAATAGGGACATATATCGCGAGGAGTCACCTAAAGCTCTGTTCAAAGGCCTCGGACCCACGCTCGTAGGCGTTATCCCAGCCCGTTCCATCAACTTCTACACATATGGCAACGGAAAGCACATCATTGCCAACCACTTCAACGACGGCAAGGAGAACACATACGTGCACCTTTCCGCCGCAGCCGTTGCCGGTGTCGTCACTGGTACAGCGACAAACCCAATATGGGTCGTCAAGACGCGCCTTCAGCTGAGTACGAACAATCACGAGAACGTCTCAGGCCAGAAGATGCTCGGTAGCAGCTGGAAGACTATAAAAAATATCATGAAACACGAAGGGATAAAAGGCTTCTATAAGGGTCTAAGTGCGAGCTACTTGGGTGTTACGGAGGGAACGATCCAGTGGGTTTTGTATGAACGATTGAAGAAGGTCACCGCTGCCACCGAGGGCAGAGGTGGTGTTGCGGAGTGGTTAGGTATGCTTGGGAGCGCGGGTACAGCCAAATGTGTGGCAAGTCTCATAACATATCCTCACGAGGTACGTCTTTGTTTCAGTTGAACCTGACTGCTACTCACACCTTCCATCAAGGTACTACGAACACGGTTGAGACAGCCAAGTGTCAATGGTGTGATCAAATACACTGGACTGGTTCAAACACTACGCCTCGTCCTCGCGGAGGAGGGTGCACGGTCATTATACGGAGGCCTTAGTGCCCACCTCATGCGTGTCGTGCCGAATGCCGCTGTCATGTATTCAATCTATGAGGGGATCCTGAGGTGGTAGACCCGTGAGCCAGGATCGTAGTCCTTCCTCTGCCTCCGTCTTATCCCCTTTTTACATATTTCCACCCTGACAGCACCCGACGCGCCACTCATACCCGATCATTATGCGCTCAGGTTGCATTTTTATTTATTGATCGCCACCAGCACCCAACAAACCACGATACGCACCCCGCCGCGCAACCTTTCTTTCCACGACTAGATCGACAAAAGTAGTACGTCCTGACGGACAGATATACTTATTTTAGTACTCGTCTTACTTATTGCCTGGGTCTGCCGCACCATGGTCGATTCACTAATTGTTACTACTGCACCTGCCAACTTTTGCTTTCTGTTCCACTTACAAACTTGTCCTATCATTCACCATGTATTTTGTTACACAACTTCTTTTTTACACTGGTTCGTCGTTACATGTGGATCGTATGTCCAAGCATTAAAACCTATAGACTTCGTGGTGGGTTGGATTTTCGAGTATTATCGTTCTGAGAACGTTGATTCTGATGAGATGAGGAGCGGAGTGAAACTGTTTTTTTTCTTAGACTTTGGGCAAAGCCTACCGTGGTTATCTTCTAGTACTAGCTGGGATTTGCGAATGAAGAGCCGACGGGCCTACTCGTCGCCCCCGGCTATCCGACGCCCCTGGCATCGTTTTGGGCGCGCTATCCCCTGACGGTGTTGGTCTATGTCCCTTCCGGTCCCTTCGCGCACCTAAATCATAATCATAGTCGTGTTTGGTCCGCATGTGCTAGAATTGAATTTGAATTTGATGGTTGCTCAGCCTTCGGAGAACAGATAGGCGACAACTTGTAGTGTAGTCAGTGAATGCACCACCTTGCAGCACATCTTAGGTACCCAAAAGGTGTCGCGCCCAGTTTTACCCACTCAGTAGCATAGCGATCCAGTACCCAACTTCCGCAATCTTAACGACGTTTGATGACTTCGCCTTTGTATTGGGAAGGGTATAGGTTTCTTGACTGGGACTCGTGACAACTGACTCCAATAGTGTTGATAGTGTCAGGAGGTGACTGACTTATCAAATAAATCGAAAACCAACAATAACAAAGTTAGTCTTTCTAACGAGTACAAGTCTTCTTCTGCATTTCCCTGCGGTGGGCTGACAACTCAAAAATACGCACACCAAATACTATATCCCAAATTAGATACCTTTCTGGCGACCAGAAGCTAACTATGTAGACATGTCTGGAAGCCGATAGAACCACCAAAAAAAAAAAAAAAAAAAAAAAACAAGTCTTCTTCTATACTAATTTAAGGCGACTAATATAGTCCGTAGTTTCGAATATAGAAGATAGAATAATAGACTGGGTGAGTAAAACATATATAGGGTCATGTAATTTAGGGGAGGTTAACACATGATAGTCTGTTTCTGACAAATAGTACAACGCCATTATAGTGAATTTGGCGTCTTGGTATGGAAAAGACCTTTCAAGGTGGTAGTGGGACAGTGATGGCAGAGGTGCAAATCCTGGGCCTGATTCTTTGTGGTGTCTACTAATAATTCTATCATTCACGTCCTCGTGCTCACCATAACTCTTCGAGACCCAAAGCAAAGGATCTATCTTTAAGGTGAGCTAGGACCTTTTCATCGTCGTTTCATTGCATGACAGTTGGAGTCCTTCCCCCCTCAGAAGGGGAAGATTGACAAAGAAGCCAGGAAGTAGATTGGTTCTCAGATCTTCGCCTCATCCTCACAATTTAAACCTTGCACACAGGAAATATTCAATTCAAGTCTTGTGAAAGGAAATTCTCAAATCTAAATTGAACAAGTTTTATATTCACTCAAAAAAAGCATGTTTGTATTTTTATTATGCATCTGGTAGGGATGTGGAACTGTCAAAATTGTCTGGCAAAATCACATGTCAAAATCTTTAATTAGCTTACATAACACATATCTGGCAACACAAGCAGAGCACAATCAAAACATCAAATCCTCAATATTATAGTAATATGAATGTGTTTCAATGCTTGTGTGGTCTTACTTACATCTTCTATTCATATTCTTGCCCACTTCCATTAATAAAATCAAAATTAACTACATGAGCTACACTTGGTCCACTGAAGGCAGCAGTAAAACAATATCTGGCCCAAATTGAAGGGGTGGAGCACCAAGCAGCTCAATTTGACCCTACCAAAGACATAGAAAAGGATCTCAGGCAGGGAAAGAATGATAGTAGCATGTATTTCTCAGATTATAATGATGATTTAGCTTAAATTAGGCTAAGTAGTGGTAATAATAGCCTCATATATGATAGTCACCTTTGATCAAATGTTGATATGTACTCAAACCAAGGGAGGAGGCACTTCACACTTGAAAGAATGTAATGAGATGGAAATGGCACAGCATTTTGGTGGCTGTGCACTTAGTAAACAGCCAGAGTCCTTCACAGGCATTGCCAGTCCCCATTAGATGGTGGTTGATTTTCAAAGGTTCAAAGAAAACACCTAGGGTGCACTGTACGTGTAAACACAAACTACGTAATTTGTAAACAACGCGGACATCATGGACCTCTCTGAGTAATTAGGAGACAGGATGAGGATGATGAAGATGAAGAAATAATAGGATTATGTATAAAGATCGAATATCATCATTTTGGCAAACAGATCGAGTGCATCGCGGAGAGTGAAAGGATACGCAGTTAGGAACGGCCCACAACACGATCTCGGTACGTAAAGAGAAGAACTCAGAGTGGCGAGCCTTTAACCGGTCAACCGAACAGCATAGTCGCACCCCGAGGGATGTATTTATTCAATCATCTGTAACTAGTACACTGGATTTCGTAGATATTTGGGATGAGCGAAGTTGGATAGCGATATACAAGCAAGTAGAAAGAAAAAGAAAATACAATAAGATTAGGAGATTGAAGGACGCTGAAATGAAAATGAGTTTCGTCGAGGGAAGAATAGTTGATTTTGCGAAATACGCCTGTGTGCATTAAGTAGCGAGGCCATAGAGGACAATGAAACTAAAACGTCATTCAAGAGGAAGCAAGATGGGGCTGTTCATCGACGTAAACGCGGATTCCAAGGGTAGGGAGCGTTTTCGGAGGCCTCTGCGCGATCAGTCTATCAAGTTCACACGT
>JAGGAT010000667.1:0-20610 GCA_017657195.1 Termitomyces sp. T70a | reverse complement strand
ACACTGCTGGCACTGGAAGATATTTCCTTTGAAAAAAGCATGAAAGAAACATGTTATACCATTTCTAAAGTGCAAATTTCCAATAGAAAAAGTCTTTAAACAAAGGAAAATGCCTTTTTCTATTGGAAAAATGCACTTCAGAAATGGTATAACATGTTTCTTTCACACTTTTTCCAGGGGAAATATCTTCCGGTGCCAGCAGTGTAAGGGATGAAATTCATTGAGGTGTGCTTGGCACCCAAAGCTTGAAATAATACCTTCTAACTGATGTGCATACTGTATGGCTGATCCATATCAGATACATACTTGAGAATAGCCGAGGCTGTGCTGAGTGCTTCCTGGTGTGATGGCTTCTCATCAATCACTTCTGTGCAAGGTGATCTTGTTGTGTGGCTCTAGCTCTGGTTTGAGGTGTGAGATGCCTGATTTGATGCTTTCAAGTGAATTCTTTGGCATTCCGGTGTTAAGAGGTATTTCTATTTTTTCATGTACTTTTTGAGTGATAGTATGATGATTTTTTGACAATACACTTAGTCTGAGAGTCATATGAGGAGTAGAAAGTCAAGGAGAAGTCGGCGAGAGTGAGTTGTGTCAGGGGTGGGACTTAGGGTTCTTGACAAGAGAACGTGGGCCCATTTCGTGGATGGGATCAGACCTTTCTCACAAGTGGGGATGGTGTCACGATGGTGTCACGGTGCACATGTGACCGCGTAGCCACTCCACACATCGTCGAGTAGTAGTTTCCTTAACTCGATTCATCTCGTTTTACAGGTATGTACATTTGTGCTACAAAGAGAACACTGCAATATATCTCGTTATACAGTTCTTGCGTCACGTTGCGAGTCGCCAACAATAACCTTACAGTAATAAGAGGTGAATACATCCTGAGAGCAACAGAGAAACAGAATCATGATAAAGAGCGGAAAGCAGCAAAATGAATGTAGATAGATAATGAATTAAAGTACCAAGGATGGCCGGTTTAACTCCGCTGGATAGTGGCACAATAACGTTAACGGGGTAGGTGATAGCGCGAGAGCCTTGTAAAAATCGGTAACCGGAAGGGTTCCAATACAATACGAGGTAGAAAACCTGTCGTCCAGAATACGTGGACATGAAAAAAGGACCAATGCAACGAGATAGTGGTGAGATATAAGACGATGGAGAGTGTGGGTTTCGACGGAGACAAAAATTTGTGGGGTATGATGATAATGCGTAACAGGGATAACAAGTAGATGCTAGCGATACATACTTACCTTCAGCGACACAGTAATGTGAAAGGAAGACAGGTGATTAAAGTTGGAAGAAGACTTTGGTAGGTGGCAAGCGACTGGGAGGACGTTGGCGCGAATTCGTAAGGTAGAGATTGAGGTGCTCGTAATGCTGCAAGGGCATGTCCCATGACGTGCATCAGAGAAACATGTGCGGGTACTTATTAGACTCCCCAAGCCATGTAGTCTCGGTCAAACGCCAAGAAATTGGCGAGGTTCTCGAAAACAACATTTAGGTCTTGTATTCCGTTGACGGTGGCGTCAAAAGAAATCTGTTCATTGCCAGGAACAACGGCATGCGCGAAGCCTGGAGTCTGATACTCGAAAAAGTTGAAACAATTGGAGCTGCCATCATTTCGAGAGGTGGTGGTATAGGGTACGCTGGGTCCGACGGCGACGTCAGCCTCTGTCGTTTGCTCGTACAGAGCATTTGCTGGGGATGGATTGGGAAATTGGAACGACCCGCCGGTATGAAACTGGCCATTGGAAACAACGGTACCTCCATTTGACATGAGCCGGTAGGCATTCACTTGGGACGTCGCAAACGGTTGCATCGTGACATGACCCGAGCTTGCGGCCATCGGCTGTGCCCCACGATTGAGCATTGCTGTGTTGATGTTATCGAGAGACTGGGGAGGGCTGTGAGTGACAAACCGAAGGTATGTATGCGCAGTGAAACTTACATGAATAGTGTTGTTACAATATATGTGGTTGGTGCTAGTGAGGGCGCATTGATCGTTGAGAAGGATCAGAGGAGGGAGCCCGAAGACACCACTGGAGGCAACAGGGCCATTGGCCTCAGACCGCTCATGCCCAACGTTGGTGGCCTCAGTGGCGGTCAATGTCGCCTTGTCTTTCTTCGTTGGCTTCGGCTTCGTCACACGTCCTTCCTTCACCTTCCTTAGCTTCTTCTGCTTGTCGCCTGAGCCCCTCGACCTGGGTTGGTACCTGTATTCAGGATGGCGCTTTAGCAGCTCCGACATCTTCTCATTTGCGAGTTTCTCGAAGCGTCTTATCTCCTCTTCAGATTCTCCTGCCCATTGTTTTGACATGATCCCGGACATTTCGGGTAGAGTGAACTTTCGATCCGGATGCGCCTCGCGGTACTCCTTGGATTTCACTTGTCGGTAGATAACCCACGCGTTTGGGGGTCTCTTGATATGTTGTTTCGGAGGCGGGACATCAGTAAAAGGCTCTGCAGGAGATGAAACAGACATAATGGTGTCAAGGAAAGACGAGAAGGAGAAGGAAAGGGGAGTATGGTCGTTGAGCGTAGAAGGGGGGGGAGGGAACGATGGGAAATTATGCGAGATATTAAATTAACAATCGAGTGGCCAGAGTTGAAATGCCTGTTTACACGTGGCCGTATAAACATCCTGGCCATTGAGAAATGTCCCCTACGGACAACAAACAATGAAAAGGTATATCGTCGGTCCCGGAGTAAACTTCTCTACACAACTGTTCAGTCTTTCCACAGAAAACAGGTACGGGGAATGCAGCGTCTTCAACGAGAACCTCACCGGAGGACTGACGTTGGCGTAGCCAAAGCTTGGACACGGACTTCACGCCAATATCCAGGTGACCAGGTGATTTCCTTGTCAAATAACCGGTGAATAGTGGTCCGCTTTGACATATAGATTTATTGATGGAAACTTGACAGAAACCGTCATTTTAGCCTCGGCCAGAATACTAGAAAGAAGCCAGATGACGTCGAATATTAAACCCAGGATATTACACGCAATGCAACCGTGGAAAGTGATCCGCAAATCACTGTGGATATCTCAGTCCACAATCTGCCTAGCAGGAAATTTTTCATCCCTCTTAGGTACCTATCGGATCAATTGACTGAGTATAACACCAGTTAGCTGCCCACATGTTACGGAGGAAGCTCAGCATTTGGTATACATTGTCTGGTTCGTTGAACGCAAGTTCTATAGGGTCTCGTATTATCAAATTTTGGGTCCTTCGAGATTTGCTTGAGCATGATGTGAGTCTTCTCAGACTTTTTGTTATCCAAGCAGAATACGCAACAGTATCTTCAACAGATCTACAGCCATAGAGTACCGAGTTTGGCCATCATACAGAAAACTTGTACCAAAGTATGGAACAAATCCAGGGAAGTCGATTCAAGGCAAGCTCAGCATCCTGCGGACATAATTCGATCGATCTGGCCTTGAGACGTCCAGAGGCTGAATTAGAGATCGTGGTGCGGGTGTACCCGCCAAAGTCCTCAAAGTTTAATTGGATGCTTCAATTACCGTGATACTGCGAGATTCAACGATACAACGTCTCGCAAACTTCAAAGTAGGTTGGCTTTTTTTCTCTAAGAATGGGTAGGAACTAAGTGGCCGTCATAAAATCTAAAGGCACGACACTCACACGAACCGATGACAATTTGTTACTTCCTATTGGAGGGCAGGTGGAGCATAAGTTACAGCAACATGGGCGGAAAAAACTCGGTTTCAGCAGATCACTTGGTTTTTGATCAAAGTTCTCACGAACGGTGAGTCCGTCCGATCGTGACCATAATATTGAAAGCCGTTGCGTCGGACTCTGGTGCTTTTCTTCACTATCGCGGTCGAACATTCGACGCGTGTTTCCTTTATTTTCCTATCTAGCTTATGGAACAACAGGAAACACATCTGCAGCGTCCTACGACTCCACAATCAACGATTACTTCGGCTATTGATTTAACTGGCTCTCCAACTGGCATAGTAGCTTCAGCACCACCTCTCCCTTCTTTGGAACCATCGGGGAGCAACGGATCATTTGCGAGACGAAGAACCAGCTGGGGACAACGCTTAGTTGATGCAGGGCAGGACCCTCTTCGACTCAATACATCCAAAGGACCACATTCTGCAGCTCTGCCATCTTCGGTATTGACCACCTCAAACATTCGACCTGTGCACTCTGCGACAGACGACGTATTTACTTCACCAAGTGATGATAGAAGCTTTCCGTTCTCAGCGCGCTACGGAATTCAAAACCAGAATATGAATCCATTTACAACTTCACAACCCGGACTGTCATCGGCGTCCCTTGTCTCGCCTCGCGACTTTGACTCGGAGATGTATGACGGGCATAGGGAAGATGATGAGGCGCATTTGACGTCCAACGTGTCACGCAATGGAGTTGAGGAGTACGGCGAGACGGATCTCGAACAGAGTGCAGCCCTTACACCGCGTAGCCGTCGAAGGACTGTACGATACAGCGTTACACCGTCGCCTTTAAAAAAGACAGGATCGGCTATTAAATCTATGTCACAAACCTTGCGTCGTGCGTCCGTACGCGTGGTTAACCTTGCGTCCAACGGATTGGAGAGTCAGCTCCGTCTCGGGGACGGGGAGGAACGGGCTACCGACGAAGACCAGATTCCTGATTTGACGAAGGCGTTACCTACTCGTGGTCGGACGCTGGGATTTCTCGGGTCAGACAACAAACTCCGGGTGGCCCTTTTCAATTTTCTTGTGTATACGTACGTCATGCTCCTTTCTGTCATGTGTTCATCTCAACTACTCAACTAATTTTCATGCTCACAGATGGACTGAACCTATTATTCTTGTACTGATTATCATCAATGCTGTCGTCTTAACCATTCAAGCTGCCCTTCCTCTGACACTTTCCACTTCCGATGGCACCGCTGTCCCACCCCGTATCAAGGGATATTTCCATTCTTGGGAGGACTACGCTCTATCTGTATTATTTATTATATTTACGTGAGTCCCCTCAAGTACGTTTCCCTTACCACTTTTTATATAATCTTATGTTAGATTGGAAGCCTTCGCTCGCATCTGTGTCTCTGGTTTTCTATTCGATCCTGAAGTTTCCATTGGTTCTTTTTTCCGTTTGCCCTTCCGGCGCCAATCCGATCATTTCCCTCCCACACCCTCTGCTGGATCTACGACTGCCCTTGGGCGCTCCGGAACTCTCAGCCAGGGCACTTCTATCTCGAAGAGGTTACACAACCTTAAACTCGCTCTTCTGCGCCCTTTTACACTCAACCCGCACATACCGACGTCTCCTTATCCCCATGTCCCCCCAGCGTCACAAGTCGCCCTTACACAATCGGAACCGCCTCCGCCTCCGAACCCATTTACTGAGAAAATCTTGAACACAGCTCACACCCTACATCAAGTTGTACGCAAGCCCTCTACAGCCACATATTTCTCAAGAGCTCTCAAGTCAGACACCGATGTTATCTCGCTCCCGTTCAGTTTGAGCGTTGCAAATGCACATGACAAAGCGTATAGGAATATTCCGTATCTCAGGCAAAGCTGGAGTCGGATCGATTTCGTAGCTATTGTAAGCTTTTGGATTGCATTTATACTGGCAATATGGGGAGAGGAGCGGGGAAGGTACCATATTGGCATGTTCAGAGCCATGAGTGTGATTCGGACAGCAAGACTATTGACTATCACGTCTGGTACAACTGTGCATTTCCTTGGCTTGTATATCTCATTGTTCGGCCTGACGTGGTTTTATAGACAATCATGCACTCTCTGAAGACCGCTCGTCCGCTTATCACACGGGTTGCTTACTTTGTGTTATTCGCCATGGTCCTGTTCTCGTGGGTTTTCCCTCCTTTTCTGTCTACCCTAGTCTCAAGTGTCTTAGTATCATCGGTGTTCAGTCTTTCAAAGGCTCTCTTCGTAGGACTTGTTTCTTTCAGCCTGTCCTCGGGGAACAAGAAATTCAAATAGAGAGCCAGTTCTGTGGAGGATACATCGATCCTGTGACGTTGAAACCCACTGGTTATATCACGCTTGATGGTGCACAATCAAACATACCAAAGGGGTACATATGTCCGTTGGGACAAGTGTGTAAAGTGTGTCTTTTCCTGTGAATGACAGTGACATCACTGACCTTTGGTTCCAGGAGCAAGATAACCCTTCGAACAATGTCGAAAGCTTTGATGCCATTTGGTTTTCAGCTCTTCAGGTCATAGTCACCGCTTCTGCAAACGGGGTTCGTAGTTTTTACACTCACTTGATGCTTGACCTGACGGTTGCCAGTGGACACCATTGATGTATTCCGTGATAGATGCAGAGTATTTCTTCTCATGCTTTTTCTTTATCATCTGCATCGTTGTTCTGAATTTCTGGCTCATCAACCTTTTCGTTGCCGTGATAACTAATACATTTTCTGCCATCCGTTCTGAGACTAAGAAAAGTGCCTTTGGTGCGGCTCCGTATGCCTTTCCACGATCTCAGCTTCTAATCTATACTAACCTCAATCACAGCCTTGTCCCCATCCCCGGGACACATGACGACGGTTGGGTCGCCGATGAAAATCATAAACCTCCACGTCCCAATCTCTTCAAAACCATCTACGGCTACACTGAGTGGTTTTGGGTTCTTCTCGCTCTCGTGTCTCTTGCTCTGCAGGCATCACGGACCGTGAATGTAAATGCTACGCATGAGATGATCATGTACTATGGCGAGCTCGGGATTACCATTGCGTTTGATATCGAGATCGTAATTCGGGTCCTCGCTACATTACCTGACTGGAGAAGCTTTTTCTCGCACGGGAATAATTTGCTTGACTTGATCTTGGTCATTGGAACGAGTATAATCCAGATTCCCAGGATTCACAATTCTTCAGTATACCCGTGGTGCACGATCCTTCAGCTCATGAGGTTTTACCGGGTCATTCTGGTTGTGCCCAGAATGAAGCCTCTTTTGGTGAGTTTTCCGTTTCTTGTCGTAACTCTTATCTCACAAGATATTTGACAGCTTGCGGTGTTTGGTAACATGTACGGTCTGGCTAACATGTCCTTGTTTCTGATCATGACAAATTACATCGCTGCGCTAGCGGCGGTACAACTTCTTCGCGGAGATATGGGAGAAGATACAGCAATGAACTTCGGTGACATCTGGACGTCCTTCCTAGCTATTTATCAAGTCTTCTCGTCGGAAAACTGGACAGATGTCCTCTACAGCACAACCGGTGCAGAGGTTCGGCTTGGACAGACTATCATTGTAGCCACATTCGTCTCTTCTTGGTTGCTCTTCTCAAATTGTACGAGTTCCCACGATATTTTCTTTTTTTTCCTCCTCATCTTAATGTTTTCTTCCCCTCATTTTCAGTCATCGTACTGCAGATGTTCATTGCGGTGATCAACGAGAACTTTGAAGTTGCGGAGGAGCTGAAAAAAGAGGAGCAAGCCCGGAAGTATTGGAACACTCATCAAGCACAGCAAGGCTCGGCTTCTTGGATGCGCAGGTTCAACCCATATCGATGGGTCAGGCCAAGTCCCGTCAAGGTTCAAGTCGACCTTCCAGCAAATCTCGTCCTTCCCGTGCAGAAGTCCTTGGTACAAGACTACAGTGTCCCTCGAAACGATGCTCATTCACGCTCAGTATGTGCCATTCATTACTCACCATATCGAAATCTCAACTTTGTCTGGTCCTACTTCTACAGATACAGCGTCCAGCGTTGAGCTCATCTAGACCACGTCATTTTCCTGCCAAATCGTTGAATATGCTTGAACGTCTCTTTGTTGGTGAACAAAGGATGGATGATCTTCCGATGTCAACCTTCAAGAATGGCAAACCAGACAATAGTCACGAAGAACAAACAGATCGGCCTCTGTACGTTGAATACCTGTTCTTTGGTCATTAGTGCTTATTCTTCTCAGGGAGCTGCTCGCGACCGTTAACGGTGAGGGTACCGCTACCCATGATCTTCGTGATGCCCTCTTGGAGAGACGAGCACAGAGAGCCGATTTTATTCGCGACCACCCTACCTATGACAAGACGTTCTGGGTCTTTTCACAGAAGAATCCCTTGCGCCGATTATGCCAAAAGCTTGTACAGCCCGCAAATGGTGAACGCATCTTTGGCACACCTTACTCGCCTATTGCACATCCCATTTTTCAGCTCATTCTTCTCCTCACTGTGATTGCCGGGATAGTAACAGAGACCGTTGCAACTCCTGTCTACCGCAGAGATCATCACGAGCCCGGAGCATGGTTTGATGTCTCAGAAACAGCGTTTGGATTCCTTCTTGTGGTGGAGTTCATCATTAAAGTCATTGCCGACGGGTTTCTCTTCACTCCCAACGCCTATATCCGCAGTATCTGGAATGTTCTCGACCTTTTCATCATGTGCGGTATCCTTGTCAACATAATCACAGGTCTTATCTTCATCGGTGGCTTGAGCAGATTTACTAGGGCACTGAAGGCGTTGCGAGCTTTGCGGTTGATCACCCTCATCGACAAAATGAGAAATACGTTTCGGTCCTTGATATTGTCTGGTGCAATTCGAATTCTTGACGCCGCTATGCTTGCCATCCTTTATATGATTCCATACGCCGTCTGGGGCCTTAACATCTTCGCAGGCAAGATGAATGTCTGCAATGATAGCAATGTGACTGGTATTGTGGATTGTATCGGAGAATATAATAACAATAACACGGTGTTGGGTGACTCCTTCGGATTTCCGGTTCCTCGTGTTTGGGACAACCCATCACCGTCGACAACGTTCTCGTTTGACACTTTCCGGTCTTCCTTGCTTATTCTATTTGAAATTGTCTCTTTGGAAGGTTGGGTTGATGCTATGGGGGTTGCTACCAGCATAACTGGCCCAGGTCTTCAACCATTCACGAATAACTCGCAGTTTAATGCACTATTCTTCCTGATTTATAATCTCATGGGAGCGGTTGTCATTTTGACGCTCTTCGTCAGGTAAGTAAGATCTCTAGTATGACTCATTTCAGATCAAATGACTCGTTGTCATCTTCCCTAGTATCATCATTGGCAATTTTAGTTCGAAAACAGGATCAGCTTTCTTGACTAAGCCTCAAAGAGAATGGATAGACCTTCAAAAACTCTTCAGAAGACAGAAGCCATCGAGACGACCTCCGACTCGCCCTACCAACATGTTGAGAAGGTGGTGTTTCAATCGTGCCGTTCGCAAGCATGGTTGGTGGTCTCGGGGCATGACGTTCCTTTTTATGTTACATATCTTGGCTCTGATGTAGGCTTGGTGTCAAGTCACTTTTTTTTGAAAGACTGAGCAAGCCTTCACAGGACGCAAACATTTTCCTCGCAACAAATTGCCGATACTGTTCGAAGTAAGGAATCCGCATCTTTTTCTATCCAAATACTCTCTCATTCTCACGTTTTAGATGACTTTTTTCTTTGCATCATGAGTATATACATCTTCGATGTGTCGGTGCGATTTTTTGGTCTAGGATGGAAGAGTTTCCGTTCAGACGGGTGGAATTTGTTCGATATTGTTGTGGCTGCAGGAAGTTTTATCACCACTCTGGTTGTGCGATCTGGTACAAGAGATTTTGTAACCCAACAGTTACAAAAACTCTTCCTCGTCAGTATTGCTTTCAAGTTGGTCCAGCGTAACAACAGCTTGAATATGCTTTTCAAGACTGCGGTGTATGTCCATTATCGAAAGAAACTCCCGCTGTACTAATTTCATGACAGAGCAAGTCTGCCGGTTATCATCAGTCTACTTGGCCTTTGGCTCATTCTGTTTATTTTCTTCGCGATCCTCTTCGTTGAAGTTTTCAGTTTGACAAAATGGAATTCAGGCGAGACAAGAAACATGAACTACAATTCCATCGGTTCAGCGCTAGTGATGCTGACGTTCATGAGTGTTGGGTATGTCCTGATCTCACTATTTACTACATGATCCATTGACTTGACTGTGCAGGGAAGGGTGGAACAAATATATGCACGACTAGTAAGTCAGCAAGACTTTAACTACGTCAAGTCCTTCCTGACTGTTTCATATCTAAGTACCATCTCTTACCCCCGCTGCACTAATAACACAACAGATGGCTCAGATTGTGGAAGCGAGAGTTGGGCATTTGCTCTTTTCATCACCTGGAACTTGCTGAGCATGGTGAGAGATACCCGACTGCCTTTCATTATTCTTTATTAATTCATTGCTTCAAGTACATTTTTGTCAACATGTTTACTGGTAGGTTATTTATGATCCTTTTCCACTTCTGTACTGATATATTCATTTAGGTGTTGTCGTCGAGAACTTTTCTTACGTGTTCCAAACGTCGGCAGGCGGTGCAAAATCCATCACCAGAGAACAAATGCGTTCATTCAAGAAAGTCTGGGCTGAATTTGCAAATCCTAATACTGGCTTTCTCGAGCATCATAAATTTGTCCCGTTCTTTGGAGTCAGCTCAAACTCTTTCCCCGAAATCATAGCCCAAACTCACTGATTCCTTCTAGAAATTAAGCGGAGCCTTTGAAGTGAAAATATATCCCAACGAATACAATATACCGAATATCGTAAATCATTGTCGAGGGTCTGCCGACCCCAGGATGAACTGGTCTTCAAGAGTTGTTGAGGGGATCGACATTAGCAAGCTTGAGGCTGTTCTTAGCGGATTGGATCATGAGGCGATCAGGAAACGCAGAGCCATCTACAACCGTCTATATCATGAGGCCAGCATTTCTCATCAGCTAGGTCGCGGGATATCTTTTAATGACATGCTCATTCTCCTTGCTCATCACAAACTCATCGTGGATGGGGAAGCTCTCGTGTGCGTTCTGTCGCGTAATCCTTGTGACTCCCTACTGATGAAAGTCATCCGATTAGTCTAAACGACCTTGTCACAAGGACGGAGACGAATCGTCTGGTCACGGACCTTGTCAACCTCGATCGTGTGCGCTCCCTGCTTAAAACGATATCTCATCGTCGGCGCTTCCTGGCTCACAGAGAGCGGCTTCTTGCTGAGAAAAGTCAAGGCATGTTGGTTCTATTTTGCTAAATTGGATGAGAGCTGACACGACGTCCAGAAATACCTTCAATTGTAGTCGATGCTTTGGCTGAAACGCCGAGTCCCATAACACCCGATGATAATGAACGTTTCAGCACACTACAAGGGAGCCCAACTCCGACCCCAAGATACCGTTCCCCGGATGTTTCCCTTGCACTTGACCCGACTTCCAGATTACAGCGAAGCAATCGGCGTACAAGTGACATCAGTATGTTATCAACCGACCGCGGCTTTCATTCTACGTATGTGCTCGGGCTTCGTTTATTCCCGTTGATCGGATCCTGACCTAAAGTCATAGGCGGTTTTCGGTTGTCGAAGCAAATCCCCAGAGTGTACTTCAATCTCTCGAAAGCTCCAAGTGGGGAGGTGAGTATCTCTTGTCGTTTCCTATTGCAGTATTGACTGGAAATACTGTAAGATCTCATGCAAGAAGCAGTAAACGAGGACGAGAGAATGTAATTTATTGATACGGACTGCCGACATATCATCTTTGATACCCTTTGTTGACCACACATGAACAGTATTGCCTAGAGACCATCTGTATTCTTATTAGGTCACCCAGCCATCTTAATACCTAGAACACAATCCTTTTCTGCTTTCATGAAATGGGATAATACGACTAACACTTCACCAAATAGTCTTCCGGAGCTTTAGACTATAACGACAACGAACAAAACGATTTTCAAATGAAAATGGGTGCATCCAATTAACGTATATACGGATTGAAGAAGCATGTCAAAAACATATTACATGACTGTTCTTGGACAAACGCCATTGTCGCCGGAAGTAGATGTGTTTTTCTTGTTACATGCGGAAACAAGTGGTTGGAAGCCGTCCGTGTCTGAGAAACTCGACAGAGACACACCACAGAACAAGACCTGGTCTATTGGAAAAAAGGTAGCAGTCGAATCGTAGGTATGAGTAAGGAAAAGGAGGAAAGAAGGAATACCCTGACCACGTCTAAATAGGATATGTCCTGTCCAAATATAGTAAGTCGAGCTCCTATTTACTACAGTGGTCAAGGATTCATTAATATTCATTAATCACCCGCATATAGTTGAACTGTGGGGCGACACTCGTGTTCTCTTGTGTTGTATGTTGCTCACAAGACACTCCAGTCTCTTACGACACTACCTCTTGAATAATCTTTGATGTTCTAGGATGGACTCCTTGTCCTTTGACTTTCCCTCTTATGTTTTTTAATCATCTTACAACTTTATTTTTTGTATCGTACTTGCCACACACCGTGGTCCGCTCTCAAACGTGTATAGTTACTTCCTTACTCCACTTATATACTAATCACATGTCGGAAACATTCCAGATACCTTATCAAGTTCAAAACCGGATTAGGTCAAACCAGGCCTCTTCTCATCAGGCCTGATTTGGCAGGAGCGCATCTAACCAGAGCTGATATGGCAGAATATGAACGCCTGATCTTGTCTGATGCGCCAACGCTTGTCTGATCTTGGCCTGAAAAATGTTACTTTAGACAGACGCAATTCAGAATTGGGTCTGTCTAAAGTAACATGATCACGGCTGATTTCGTCCGACTCACTCTACCTTAGATTTCTTTTTATAACTGTCTTTGGCAGGTAAAATATCTATTTCATATTTAGCTACCTCCCACCCTGGTCCGCTCTGAGATGTATCCTTATAATCATCTTAACATACTCTGTAACCAGTCCCGTTCATGTTGTTGCCACAACCGAGCCTTGATGGCAATACAAACTCTCGATCTTCCGAGAGCATCCGCGCCTCTGTCTTTGATGTCTGTTTGCAGCTAGGAGCTCTTGACGACAGCAGTTTGGTCGCAGAGTGGATGTTCAAAGATCGTTCAACGGAAGGTGATAGTTCACTTCGCCGCCGAAACCCCACTACGAGGTTCAAAGAAATGTTCTCTTCCGAGTGTCTCGTAGCCCCAGATATCGAAATTCCTAACACGCGACGTCGTCGTCGACTGTTACCATTCTCCCTCAGAGCACCAGCATTCACCAAACATCTCCCCAGTCGGTTGACTACTGACGAAGGCCCATTGATGAGAAAAGGTCCCTTGCGCGCTGCCAACTCAAAATGCGTATCAATCAGCAGGGATTCCTTCTTCAAACGCACAGTCAATGTATCAAACACCGTCGTTTTTGACGATGACCATGTTTCTACACAACACAGGACTTTTTTCCAACGTAAATCATCAATCCGTGTCCCTTCACAAGCAGATTCCTTGCCCGGATCACAAACTCACCCTGTCCGAAATGCTACTAAATCAATCGACACACCCATGCATTGCATAATCACCAAACATCAGACTCTTGATGACCCTGAGGCTAGCACTGTCCAAGAAGATGACGCCGACTCAGCTTGGGAGGAAATTGAGGCTATTCCAGGTTCTCCTCTTGATCCACTTTCTAACGAAGGCATGAACCCCTCAGCGGGTTTTCCACCTTCAACTCGAAGCAGATGCCAATCCACCAGGACGTTTGATCTTAATGCTGGGATCGTGCACGACGCCGTCTGTTACAAATTTCTCGCTCTCCGTCGGGTCCTCTTCAGGCGGCCACTCAAACAAGGGCAACACAGCCTTTCGTCGCAACGACGTAGGGGCTCCTCATCCCTGGAGTTCAATGTCTCTTCTTCCCCTAAGAAAACTTCAGTTAAGTCTTCATCAACGCCGCGCATGACAAAGGTTACGAAGGAAAGCCACTTCCGAGGTCGTTCTGATTCACCACCACCCTCTCCTTTCGTCCTCCTAACGTCAAGAGACAATGATGCTGACTCCGCGATGCCTACCACCCAAATTGTTTTCTCCAGCGAAACCCCTCCTCGTCCTGCATCCAGGTCAGCTATTGAAGCTCAAACAAGTTGCGGTATGGGATATCATCATCAGTTCTTTGTGCAAGCTCAGGAGGAGGCTTTCAAAACTAGTCTGATAAGTCCAGTATCTCCAATTTTGCCAGCATGGCGGAATTCTTAAATGACTCCAAGGTAAGAGTGAATTTGAGTTACTCCTCGATTTAGTTTGCAGACAATGATCCTGCCCCAGTGCGACAAGTGGTGTCCTTTTGTCATATCTTAGCTTGTCCCCATTCGCGAAATGCCGT
Organism: Termitomyces sp. T70a; assembly: GCA_017657195.1. Classification (NCBI taxonomy): domain Eukaryota; kingdom Fungi; phylum Basidiomycota; class Agaricomycetes; order Agaricales; family Lyophyllaceae; genus Termitomyces; species Termitomyces sp. T70a. Next base: position 6,491 of record JAGGAT010000667.1, on the reverse strand, counting down.
CCGATTTCAAGTATCTATTCTCTCATTGATGTTACGGCCATATCAAATGTACTTCTGCTTGTTCTATCATAATCGCTGTATGTATTTTGCTTACCCAAATCAAGTATATCCAAGGACTGTACTTTTGATGACACCCTAGATGTTATTATATCCATCTTTTTTCCGTAGACATCATCTTAAACGACTGATGATCGCTGCTTCGCGGTCTTACCAAAACGCAGGATGACAAAGCGAAAGGATAGAATAGAATAATAATCCGTAAAGAGACGTCACAAAGCTATATACAACTAACCCCTCAATTGCCTCGGGCGATATACCTGCTTCGCTGGCTGGAATCCATCCTCGTCCTTTTTGGGTTCTTCGCGTGTAGATGCTCCGGGACGCGGCAATGCTGTATTAGCAGGGCGTGACGGAGGAGGAGCCGGTCCATTACTAATCTTTTTAGCCTCCCTATCGCGCCATCCTCCTGCAGCGTTACCGAACCGTGGAGGTGCAGCGCCGGAAGCAGGGCTCTCAGAACGCGTGGTAGTCGCCCCCGGGCGGCGCCACACATTGTCGGAGCCATTCGTGCGAGCGGGGACGGGTGCACGAGCGGGTTGGTTCTTCTCAGTCTGACGAGCGCGAGCGCGGGCCTCGGCTTCTTCTTCGCGTTGTAACTGAAGACGTGCTTGCTCGGCAGCTGCAGCACGCTCTGCCTCGCGTTCTTTGCGGAGCAACGAAGCTTTTTCTTCTGCTTCTCGTTTCGCGGATTCTGCAGCAGCAGCAGCGGCCTCGGCCTCGGCCTGTTTGCGCTCCGCTTCTGCTGCGCGTTCTGTAGGGAAAACCCGGGTAAACAGAGACATCGATGCAGTAAAGGACGATGACACAAACCTGCAGCGATCCTGGCCTCCTCCTCTTCCTTCTCCCTCCTGAGCTTCTCCTCCTTTTCCAACCGCAACCTCTCCTCTTCGCGGGCTTTCAGCACCGCATTTCTCCTCTTTTTCTTCTCCTCTTCGATCTTCTGGTATGCTGCTTCTTTCTTCTTCGCGTACTCTGACGCCCTCTTCTCCAAGATGACCTCGCGGCGCGCATGATAATCTTCCATCATCCGTGTAAGACGTACTTTGGTAGCCACGTCCTCTGCATGCGCGGTACGTGTCAACTCCAGACGAGTTCGTTGGATAGCCTCGTGCGTTTCCCGATCAGTCTTTTGTTGCAACTCGTAATCCTTGACCAAGAGAGGTCGTTCTTCCTTACGATAAGCACGTTCAATGTGATCCACACGTTTGTGAACGATACGCAGACGCTCGGAAAGTTCTTTCTTTTCTTTTTCAAGTTGTTGCACTTGAATGACAATGAGACCTTCCGTATCGAACGTGTCGAGTTTCTGCACCCAGAACCGTTAGAAACCAAGGAAGATCGCGAACAAAAAAAGAAAATCAAAACAAAACTTACATCGACATCGTTAGGCTTGAGAATACCCTTATCCACCAAACTCTGCGCATACTTCTTGGCCTCGTCAATCTTGATACTCTCCAACTCCTTCTTCGCCCTCTCTTGCTCCTTTCTCCTGATCTCCTCCCTCATCCTCTTGGTCTCCTCCTCCTTCTCCCTCTCTGATATCTCCGCCCTCCGACTCGTCTCCTCCTTCTCCTTCCTCACACTCAACTCACTTAACAACTCCCTCCTCCTCGCAACCAACGCCCTCCTAATCTGCAACGCCTTTCTCTCGTTCTCAGCAGCCGCAACAAGTGCAGCAAACTTTTGCCTCTGTCTCTCCTCCGCATCCTCCATATCTTCTCCTCTCGCCCTCTTCTCTTCCCTATCCAGACGCTCGAGAGATGTATGCAGACACGTAGCGATTTTGCTCAGCCTCGTACGGGCCAGCTCAGCCATGGTAGGCTGCACGCCCTTCTCGGATGTACCAGCCCCCTCAGTATCCTCAAAGGCATCATCAACAAACGTGATACTGCCCGACTTATGATCGACACGTATACTGAGTTCTCCACGCCTTGCGCATCCCATAATATAGCCCTCGATCTGAGCATCGTCGTATGCACCTGGGACGCCCGCGGCACGGAGGGGCTCGGCGAGTGACAGGAGACTCGAGAGCGTGATGGTTGAATAAACTTGTGAGAGTTGGGAGAGAAGGCGAGAGAGAAGGGCACGCTGGAGGAGCGTGAGGTAGGGTGCATAGGGAGAAGAAGGGTCTGAGGCGGTTGAGAGGGATATGAGGAGAGGCGCGATAGATTTGCAGAGGGTGAGTGGGTCGAAGGTGACTTCAAGAATGTTGTAGAGGGCTTTGATAGGTGGGGGTGAAAGTTTGAGGACGTCGCGAGACAACTAAGGTACAAAAATCAGCTTTTTACATATCTTCGGGGAAAAGAAGGTAGCATACAGCGTCCTTGAGAAGACCCGCGCGAGTAGGCACTTTTGTGAGGTTGAGAAGAGCAGTTAAACGACTGTTCTTGCCCTTGATTTCATCGTGGTCTTCGTTGGTTAAACCGACGGGAACGGCGAGGGCACTGACGAGAACTTGACCCGCCAGCTTGCTGAGTTCTTCGTCGGTCTTACCGCCCATGCTGGTGACGACGGAATAATATTTTCCCCACGCCGCAGCATGATACAACGCGTTACCACTCATAAGGAATATCTTTGTAAGTTTCTCGTAATAGTTCGCCATCATAGCCGGGCGAGGAGCCTTTTTCGCCATTGTCAACAAGTTGTGGACATCTTCGACAGACCGGAAGGCCTCTTGCCACAGCTCGAGCTCCACGGAGGTATTCAATTGCGCAAAACGGGTGTCAAGATGATGTTGCAGGGTATCGGCGTCAGAGAGGTTGATCGAATGAGGTTGATGCGAGTACTTGGCAACATTGGAAAGGTGGAGACGGAGAGTCTCACAAAGGCGGCGAAACTCGACTTTACGTTGGTGCTTCAAGCAGAATTTGAATGCTTGTTGGGCAATTTGCTACATCAACAGTCAGTCGCATGACTCGATTTTGGCATTGGTTATGGTAAATACATGCCTGATAAATAGCCTCAAGGCGAGCATTGTTCTTTAATGTTTCCAGAGAAGTTCGGTAACTTTCCCAGAGGAACTTGAGCCATGGAGTGACAAGCGCACGATCGGTACGGTCCTTGCTCTGGTCTCCACTCACGGCGCCCAATAGTATGCTTTCAGGCGTTTCGCTAGCTTCCAGATCGTCTACGTCAACGGCGGACTGAACAGCGGCCTTTTCTTGCGCCTCACGGACCTTAGCGTCGGCAAGTTGAACAAAGCGGGTAATCACAGACTCGATGCTCTGTACGCTCGTATTTTGTGCGATATTCTTGTATTGCATGAGTCCCTCCTTGGCAGTGCGGCCCTTCCGCATATCAACACAGAGCTCAACGAAACGCATCATAATGGGTTCGAGCGAGGTGAGAGGCGTTGAACGAAAACGTTTTGAGGTAAACATTTCTGTAAGCGATTGAAGAGCGGCGTGGGTCTGACCGACGGACACAAGTCCCTCGGCTTGCTTGAGCACCGTCTCTGGTTTGGAAAACGGAGCCATAATTCCTGTACGTCTGTGAGTTAGAGCGGGAAATTCAGAGAGATGCGGCACACAAGAAGAGTTTAGACTTGCAGGTGCGCAAGATTCGTCTTTTGTTAATTATTCGACCTGTGTCGACGAGTCGAAAAATTAGGGTTTGCTTGACGTCCGGCCCTAATGACTCGAGTCACGTGCACGTTTCTCGCTCCCGACCAAGTAGTCAACTCCTTCTTTGAGCTAGAATCTCGTTGTAGATCGACCATGAACTCCTCACAAACATATCAGACAGAAAAAAATCATTTGGTTTTAGCACAAATAGAAGTTCAGGGCTGTGTTGCTAAGAAATATCTTGACATTGTGCCATGGGCCATTGCAATGTATGGCATGTCCAAAATCTAGGTTTTGTTATAATCACAATACAAAGACTATAGATTGTTCATTATGTACAAGAAGTATAGAGTCCATACTACACAATATACAGCACTCATAAACATTCAATTAGGAGAACCTGCATCTAGTGAGTTTTTTTTGGAAGTTTCATGTGTCATAGATGCAAAGCCATTTGCACCACTAATACTAGATAATAAACTGAGGAAAAAAATGCCAATATGGCTATACAAGGGCATATCCAGAGATAGGCACTTCCAGTTGAACTCTGAAATGATGAAATGTTTGAGAGACACACACCACATATCAACAGTAAATGACCTACAATGGCTTGGTAAGGCACTTGCCCTGACAAATGCAGACAACAAAGCATGTAAGAACTGCATATGCAGACAGTGTAAGAACATGAGATGACAGGAATGCATAAACCCACACAAATGCAGCAACCTTGCCAGAACACACCTTAGTAGACTGGGCTGGAGGTGGCATTCAAACTCACCTAAAATCCTGAGATCTGTGGAAGGGGCAGAACACAAGTGGCTGCAGGAAGAAGACAGATTCCTATTTAGCCTGAACATTACAACAAGGGACTCACTGAAAGAAGGATTCAGAGGGTCTTCATGACCCAGTCTGCAGAAGTTAATGAAGATGTTGACTACAACAGAGGACCAGGGGAACATCTGACTCTGATGACATTTTACACAGATGGCTCCTGCATTAAGGACAATAGGGGCCAGGCTGCAGCAGGAGCAGGAATTTGGTTTGGCCATAATGACCCCTGAAACAGAGCAGTTAGACTGCTGCTGAACCTCCCACAAACCAATAATGCTGGAAAAACAGTGGCCATACTAGTCACAGTGCAATTTGTTCTGAGAGAAATGAACTGAGGCTGTGTATAGGAGGTAGTAGTTATGACAAATGCTTACAAGGCAAGGAGGGTTGGGATGAGCAACAGGGCTGATGTCTCTACTAATAAGAGGGTTAGTAAGGAGTTTACCAGGTGCTATTATTATAGGATCCTGTATAAATTAGTATTAATGTGTAACGGATCGCACTCATTACAGCACTAGAGTACAGTATTATTACTTTATAGTTATTATTTTACTTAGCTATTATGTAATTACTATATAAGGCATGAGGTTACTTATGTAACCTCAAGTAGTCTTTTTGCACAACCGTAGCCAGAATCAATTGATAGGTTCTGACTTACAGTCTTGTGTGTGAAAGGCTCAGTAACTGCATTACATTTTTTTAAGTCAACCTACGTTGACTATCTTTGCTACAGCAAGCGACCAAACTTCCTCAAAAGAAGTTCTACGTTACCATCAGTGATTACACTAAAAACGGTATTGCTCCGTTATAGTAGTGTGTGGGCATATCGATGTCCATGGAGAGAGGAGGTTCTGGGCATGATCCCAGGAACTCGGCGAGTGGAGCACTCTAGAGTGCTCCACGGGGAGTAGAAAGTGATGCCACATCACATCGTGCCGTGGGTGTGGGAGGTGGAGTAATGCCAGGAGGCCTTTTCTCCACTATGCCCATTCAACCATCAGATGATGGTTGACAGTCCATACAAGGTGGAGAGACTGGAGCAGTCTCTTCCAGTGTGCGTCGTGCAGTGAGCCAGACCGAGCTATGAGAGAGCTCTGTTGTTGGAACTGTGTGACCTCAACACACCTCGATAGGTGCACAGGGTGCCTATAGGGAACCCTATGTAGAGGAGCCAGTTCCATCGCAAGGCCCATCATCAGGTTTAGGGAGGAGAACAATGTTCTCAGCCTACATAGAGACAGTTCCTGAGGAAGCACCTGATACTTCAGATACAGATTGCAAAACAGGTCTGGATGAGATTTTCAACTGGAGAGTTCTCACATTCTGGAGGGACCATGTAGAGGTTCCCAAAGCCTCTACTAGACAACGGTTAGCCGCCAGAGTGGCTAAACATATTGCAATCCAGCAAAGTCTGGGGGATAATATTATTCCCAATGCCCCTGAAGAGTTCATTGAACTCTACATTGAATTCTTGGAACAAGAGGTGAAAGAATACCTCCAGAGGAAACAGCTGCAAGGATCTCAAGTATCCTTGGTATGGCCATCTCCTATGTCCAAGAAGGATGAACCGTTGTTATTGTCTCTGGTTGATGAAGCATTTTCAATGCTTCAAGCTCCTCAACAGCCAGGGGAAACCCCCCAGAACTATGCGGTCAGACAGGCCGCTGATGAGCCCCCGGTTTAGCCCCACACATTTTAAGCCTTTAACGCACTAATACTGACCCAAGGCGGCAAGACTCCAGCAGCCCCCTACGAGCAAGTCCCCTTCGCAGCACCGACGCATCCTCGCAGCCAACTACAACACCTACAGGCAACGGCAAAACTACTCACGTGACAGTTAGCCTTGCCGCCTGCTCCACGGGAAGCCATGGACATCACCAGCTCGCAGGCTCCCCTCCCCACGAGGAGCATCCCACTACCTTCAAACTCGACGCGTCTCGGTCACGTGACGCATCACGACCCCTATCGGCACGTGCCGCTCCCACCGGATGATTAATGAAAACCACGCCATCACCCCTGCATACAGGCTCCACACTC
>JAGGAT010000666.1:0-20611 GCA_017657195.1 Termitomyces sp. T70a | reverse complement strand
ACCAAAATTTTAGATACTTCCAATCCTTCATGCCAATGTCATCTTTCAAAAAGTATAAAACATTGGGACAGTTTTTTGAGCTACTGTAGGTCTGGTGCCACCTTGCTTAGCCTTGCTGTTAGGGCTTTTGTTAGGATCTTATAGTCTGTATTTAATACTGTTATTGACCTGTAGTTTTCTATCTTTATGTGATCTCCCTTCTTGTAGATTGGGCACATCCACCCATCTGCAAAACCAGAGCTTCCTAGCATACTATTTACTCTGATATTGTTATACACTCTTGTTAGCAACTCTGCTATATTGAAATCCTCTGTTTCTTCTTTTTTTTTGGACTTGAATCTCAAGTGTAAGGTTGTCCAGATTTCCTGCAGTATGCCATCTAGACCTGCTGCTTTTCCATTTGGGAGGCTCTTCAGTGCTTCTTCAATTTTACTCTTAGTTAGTGGAGCATCCATTTTCTCTGCTTGGATTGTTGTTGCAGTCTTAACCAGGTCTTCTAGGACATTCTTTAAATGATTTAGGTGTCTCTCTGTATTTGTAGAGGCTTCTTGCTTTTGGAAGTTCTTGTGGTAGAGTTTAGCTATGTTGGCCATCTCCAGAAAGTGTCTTTCTAGTCTTAAGCCTTTGGGTTGCTGTGTATCCAGTGCTGCTATTATGTCTCTAGGCTTTGGAGCCCTATTCAGTCTGATCCACAGTTTTGTAAGGGTTTTCCTGTCACAATTAACGTGCAGTTGCTAGATAGACTATATAGACAGATAGTAACTCAGTATCGTGCATGCTAATGCAGAACAAACTGAATATTTATTACCTAGATAGACAGATAGTAACTGGGTAATCAGAATGAGTAAATGTAGAGTAATTAAGTAACTTGGAAGGTACACACCTCAGTATCATGCATGCTAATGCAGAACAAACTGAGGCATGGTAGAGAAAATAAATTGTATTTAAAGGAGGGCATAGCCAAATCCACATGACATGCACTCTTGCAGAGGGAGAGCGCAGTTACCCTTTGACACTCCCACTCAGGGGAAGGTGGAGTTCTATAGCCTTCATAAACTTCCAGTGTTTGTCATGAGAAAGAGCCTTGGTGAATATATCTGCTACCATGTCTTCAGTAGGAATATAGAGTACGACTGCTTCTCCTTTCACTACCAGGTCATCTTGGAGGTAGTGGTACTTGCACTGAATGTGTTTTGTTCAGGATCAAAATTGAGCTTCCTTCATTAGAATAATTGCAGCCTGATTGTCACACAGTAAGTTTGAGGGTTCCTTTTGCACATGACCAATATCTTCAAAAAAGGTTCAAAGCCATGCCAGATGCTGTCCAGTGTAACACAAGCCTATGTACTCTGATTCAGTTGAGGAGAGGGCTACCATAGTTTGTCGCTTACTTGCACAACCTAAGGCACTCTGGATAGACACAAAGACGTATCCGGATGTTGAGCAAGAAGTGTCAGCGTCTCCACACCAGTCCACGTCAGTGTATCCATGGAAGGACATGTCCATTCCAACATTGTTTCTGTTGAAGCGTAGCTTCATGCCACTGGTAGTGTTTAAGTAACATAACACTTGCTTTGCTGCTACCCAATGGTGTTGCTTTGGATTTGTGCTGAAGCGTTCAAGCATGCTGACAGTGTAAGCAATGTCTGGTCTGGTCTCCATCATGGCATACATGAGCAATCTGACCATGCTGGAATACATTACTTGTTTTCTGCCAACTTTCATTTCTGTGATGGTGGAATTGTCCCTGGGGTCTTCAGTTGTCAGCCTCAAGCTCATTGCCATTGGAGTCCATGTAGGTTTGGATCTGACATGCCACACCGTTCCACTACAGTCTTAATGTATTGCTGCTAGTTCAAGCTGATAGTTTGGGCCTTTTGATCCCGCTTGATTTGGATGCCCAGGATATAAGTTGCAGCTCTGAGATCACGCATTTTAAAGGTGTTTCCCAGCTGTTGCTTTACCTTGTTCAAGAAGGGGCACAACTTTGCGGTGAGGATAAAATTGTCCACATAAACCACTAGGAAGCAGACTTTATTGTCCTGTCAGTAAATATATAGACAGGTTTTGGCATTTAAGCATGTGAATCTGAGGTTGCGTAGTTTCTTATTGAGTATGATGTTCCAGGTCCTGCCAGCTTGCTTCAGTCCATACAGTGAACGTTTTAGGTGCTAGCAGTGCCTGTTTGATATTTTTACACCATTTGGTGAGGTCAGTGAGGTTGCTTAATTCTGGATCATTGGCCTGTGCTTGTATGTCCATCAATGTGCAATGGGCTTCCTTTGCTTGTAGTGCATTGGAGTTTCAGGATGTTTTAGCATGCTTCTTGGCTTGGTGGTCTTCCCTGCACTGTGTCTCAAGCTTCACAGCTCGATGGTAGTCACCATTTTGCAATATGGTCTTTTGCATATGTGTCAATCATCCCTGTTGGATGGGGTCTCCCACTAGCCCTGAAGGTGGCTGAATTTGATTGAGGGATCTCCTTCATTTGTGAGGAGCTTCTGGCATGTTCTTTGGTGATGGACCAGGCAATGAGTTTGGAGTATAGTACTCACTCTCAGACTTGGGAGTGTTCAGTCGATGTGCTCCCACTGGATCGGCATTGGTGTCACTTGTTGACTCATTGTTAGAGTCATTATCTTGGCTGGTTCAGTTTGTTGGCACCTTGTTCAGCGCTGGCTGCAGCATGTTTGGCTCCCACTTGCTGTCTGACTCCAGCTTGTTTTGTTCTTCAGATTGGGTTTGACAGGGATCTTTGTCAAATCAAACATGGCAGCTGTTGAATTCCTTTTTTGTTTTTATGTTGAGAAGCTTGTATGCTGATGCGCCCAAAATTTAGCTAAATGCTTTCCTAGTAAGCTGCACTTAGCCTTGTTTTGCATTGGGCTTGCGAAGTGTTGAGGGAGTCCCGGGCAGGTCCCAATTACTCGGTCCTAGAGTGTGATGTAAAGTGGAGAGAATGTTGCCGTCAATTGACGGCAGGCAGTAAGAGTTCAAGAAGGATGGTAGACGACATGTAATAAGCTTATGAAGCTTTTAATCTTTACTGTTGGTGCTAAGAGGCGGCAAGCATTGGCGCCAGCAATGAAGGTGTACTCATATAGTACCATTCAAGACGTGGAACAAAGGCTGCACTAAGAACCTTTGCCAGAGATGGAGTAGGGCGGAGTTGCTAATTGCTTAGTGCCTTGAGTGAGCTCTTAGAGATCTGGACTTGGGTGTAAAGGTGCTGGGTGCAATTTGATGATTCTCTACTGACAAATGGTAAGGTATTTATAGTAAGTGACGGCGGCGACTTAGTGAAGGGTCAGCAACAACTCTAATAGTCACCACTAATGAAATGTAAGTGAAAGGTCCAATAATAAGACTATAAAGAAGGTAAATGATATTCAGGGAGCGTCATGTGGGCAGTTAGCTTGAGCGTGCTGCCACATAACGTGCAGGGCGTCAATCAAGGTCCTGACAAGGGTGGGTGCTAAATTGTAATGTGGTGTGTGGTGGCGGTGCTTGAAAGTGCCAGCTGTTGATTAGCTGTCAGTATTAAGTCAAATATGGACATATTCTGACTTCAAAGAGGAAAGCCGAGCTGGTGGTGACCCGCTGATGGCGGTGGGGACTGCCGGTGGAGTGTGGAAGCTGAGTGCAAGGGTGATGGCATGGCTTTCATTAATCGTCCTAAGGGGTGGCACGTGCAGGTGGGGAGCGTGATGCATCATGTGACCAGGACACGTCGAGTTTGGAGATATTGGGGCACTCCTTGTGAAGAGGAGAGCCGGCGAGCTGGTGGTGTCTGTGACCTCCTGTGGGGTGGGCAGCAAGGCTGAATGTCACATGAGTAGTTCTATTGTTGCCTGTAAATGTTGTAGTTGGCTGCAAGGATGTGTTGATGCTGCATGGAGGACTTGTTTGTAGGGGGCTGCTGGGGTCTTGCCACCTTGGGTCAGTGCTGGTGTGTTAAAGGCTTGAAATGTGTTGGGCCAAACCAGGGGCTCATCAACGCTTTCTTTCTGGTAGTGTATCCAATCAATATGGCTTTGCATGCCTTTTCTGCAAACTTTCCCTCACGTTTGTCCTTTGCAATGAGAGCATAGGCCTTTGACCCAAATGGGCAGTACCAAGAGATGTCTGCCATTTGATTAAAGACAACTGTGTAAGGTACTTTGCCTTTTAAGCCTGAGGCTGGCATTTTCCCAATAATGGTGGCCGCCATTGCCATCGCATCCAACCAGAAGGACTTTGGCAATCCTGATTCTATCAGCATTGCGGTGGCCATGCTTACAAGTGTCTGATTCATTTGCTCAGCCAGTCTGTTTTGCTCAGGTATGTCAGGGGCTGTTGTGAGGTGTAAAGTACCTGCTTTGCCAAGCTCCTCTTGAAAATCCTTTCCAATGTACTCTCCTCCATTGTCGGACTGGAAAAAATCAATGAAGTTTGCCAACAGATGAAGCTCCCCAATTTCAGCTTTTAGGTATGCTTGGATGTCATTTCTGAATTCTCAAAAACGTGATAATGCTTTGCTTTTTCTCTTCATGAAATATATCCATGAGAAGCATCCATATCCATTGATGAAAGATATCCAGTACTTGTTGCCATAGTGGTCTGCTGGATTCATGGGCCCACCAACATCGGAATGGATGACTTGGAATGGGTGTGTTGCTTTCTGCCTCTTGTGCCTGAAGGGGAGCTTTTTGGACTTTGCTAAGGTGCATAGTTCACAGAATCTTGATTTGCTTGTGGTTCTGTTGATTCCTTCAATGCAACCGTTGTTGACCATCTGGATCAATTGATTTGGAGAAATGTGTGCAAGTCATCAATGTAGCATGTTTATGTCAATTGACGTGAGTGTGTGTGTTGGGGAAGAGACATTTAAGTGGTACAGGTCCCCCTTTTGCAACCCAGTGAGCATCACTTTTTGTCCCTTTGCAGCATTGATCTTGCATACCCCATTTTTGAATACTGTGTAATATTCCACCTTGTCAAGGCGCCATATTGAAATAAGAGTGAGCTGAAAGGATGGTATGTAGAGGGTATTTTCGAGTTCAGTAACTTGAGCAGAACTGTTGACTTCACATTTGAGCATGATGGTCCCGATCCCAGTGGCTTTGACATGGGAATTGTCTCTGAAATGGATCTTCCAAGGGGGATTTAATTTTTTGAATATACCACACTTGAACCATTCATGGTGTGGTGTCATATGAGTCAATGCACCGGAGTTGGCTATGGTTTGTGAGCAGCTAAAATCTTTTGAAGCACTCCTGACATAAGCCAAAATGTGTGACATTAAAGCCTTAGAGACATGAGCAGACTTTGTACTCAAAACTTTTGCATTTCCTTCATCCAAATCACTTTTCCCACTGTCCGAATCTCCCTGTTCCCACTCAGAATCATGACTGGCTTGATTTGCCTATGCCTTTGCCTTCTTTTTAGCCTTTTTCTTTTTCCATCCTTTTGCTCCTTGAGGTTTCAGCAATCGGACATGCTGTGGGAGGTGGACTTGTGGAAGTCACACCATAAGTCAGATTTGGCTTTTGGCTTTTGCTTCATGGTTGCATCAGCCTTGAGGATGGCGTTAGTTTGTGAGAATCCTTGTTGCGCAGTTACGGCGAATCTGAGATGGTCTATGACTTTGGAGAAGGATAGTGGATTTCCCAAAGCCATGGAGCTCAGGATGGTTGTGTGGAACAATTTCCACATGCCTTCTTCAGGAAGGGAGTCCAGTAGAATGAATGCAAGAAACTCTCAATCAACCTGCCTCTTCATTGTGGTCAGTTTCACGTTGGTGGCCAATATCGTAGAGATGTGGTTGTTGAGCAAAGACAGTGATCCATCCCATTTGAGTGTTTCATGTGGGAGTATGTGTAAAAGGTGCTGACACTGATGTTCATGTTCTTGTGGATTTTTACGAGCTTGTCAAACATGTCTTTTGCATGTGGCAGATCACTGATTTCAAGCAGCAAGCTGTTGGATACATATGCAATGATAATTCCCATGGCTTTTGAGTTGTGTATCGACCAGCTCTTGGAGTGCATGGTCAGGACATCTGGTGCACCTGGGGACCATTCTGTCAAAACTGTTTTCCATACTTTCTCCTGTCTGAATTTTCCCAATATCCTCATCTTCCAGATTTGGAAGTTCTTGGGACCAGTGAGTGTTGGGCAGGCTGTGGCATCTGATATTGTGTGGGTTTGATATTGATCTGGGTGATCTTGAAAGGATTGAAGTTTAGCTTTTGCAGCTGAAAGTGGAAGGCTCTTGCCTCCATTGAATTCATATTTATTATGTTGTTGCTGTTAGGCTATGGGGCCCATAACCTGTCATGATTAATGTGCAGTTGCTAGATAGATTAGATAGACAGATAGTAACTCAGTATCATGCACGCTAATGTGGAACAAACTGAATATTTATTACCTAGATAGACAGATAGTAACTGGGTAATCGGAATGAGTAAATGTAGGGTAATTAAGTAACTTGGAAGGTACACACCTCAGTATTGTGCATGCTAATGTGGAATAAGCTGAGGCATGGTAGAGAAAATAAATCATATTTAAAGGAGGGCATAGCCAAACCCACGTGATGTGCGCCCTTGCAGAGGGAGAGCGCAGTTACCCTTTGACATTCCCCATGGATTTCAAAATTTGCTGCTACTGTGTTCTGTACTTTCTCAAAACATAGTCTCTCTAGTTGACATATTCTGTGGTCCAGGAAAGCAACTTCACTCATTTTTCCAGCCTCATCTAGATTGCTTTCATTGTACACTTTGCTTTTATCTCTAGCTAGGGCTTCTAGCTTTCTAACAATCCTTGAGGTAGTTTTCTTTGAGTAGTCTCTTATTTTCTTCATCATTTCTTCTTTGAATGCTTTGTGCAGAGCCTGTGGGTTAACCTCATTGGTTCATAGACTCTCTCCAGCCATTCCTTTCTGCTGGTATCCAATACCTTTTTTTTTCAGGCTATTTATTAGTCTCTCATCTTTGGCCAGGTGGCATGGAATGGCATATCTGCCTTTTTCCATGTGCAGCTGCCTTGGATCCAGCAAGTTGGCTGACACCAGTAGGTGGTCAGTGTTTATCCTAGTTCTTTCAATGGTCTAGTTCCATGTGTATCTTATCAGATCTTCTTTTATATAGATGTGGTCTATTCTTGACTGTATTTGTCTTCTGATCATGTAGAATGAGAGATTGAGTTGGGTTGGGCTTTCCCTTCTCCATCCATTAGCTAGGTTTAGCAGTATTTTGAGGTTTAGCAGTGCATTCACTGTTTGTGGTAGGTCCTTGTGTGCTGGTATTCAGTCTAGGGCCTCTTCAACTAGGTTTAGGTCTCCCAGGAGGACATCTGGTCTTGGCCTGTTTCTGTTTGTGAACCACCACACATGTAGTTGCCTCCAAAAATCTCCATTTGTGATATGGTCATTGGGTGCATAGACATTTATGCATCTCAAGGTTTTGTTGTTTTTTTAAGGGACCTCCAGCATCATTGCCCTCCTAGTAATTATTTCTCTAGACTTTATTTCTGCCTCAGAGTTTTCTTATTTACTATAAAGGCTACTCTTTTCAAATTTTGTTGGTCTTGTACTATGCTAGATGTTATTACAAATTGCCATTCAAACACTCTATTTAGCTCCTTCTAAAGTTCCTTGCCAAGGTAGATTTTCTGGAGGGCCAGGATATGTATCCTCTTTTCTCCCATCAGTTGGCACATTTTATTCCACTTCTGTCTTATAAGAGAAGAGCCACCCCCTTTCATGTTAAGGAATAATTCTCAGAGCTCTGCATTTTGCTTTTCCTTTTCTCATTCATTCTGGTGGCTCTGCTAGTGAATCCTCCTTGTACTCTTGTTCTATTTCCTCCATTTCTTTGATTTGCTATAAGGTATGGGGAGTGATGTTGTGTTGGTGCCTTGCCTATGGGAGCTGGGTTGTGCACCTGTTCCCACTGTCCCTTCCCAGTGTCACAACCCACTTCATTTTTCATCTCTCCGACTCACTAGACCCTCCTCCACCACCACCCACCCACCCACCACACCTCTGCCCACGCCCAACACTGCCCTGCTGCCAGGACTCCATGCATCAACCACTCCTACTCTGCATCAGTGGCACATCAGCTTCCTTCCCCATCTGGCCTAGTCTTATCATATGACCCTTCTTCCTTGTCCCACACCCCTAAAAGCCAGCCAGCAGCCCCAGAGTCTGCACACTATGTGCTTTCTGGCCACCTTAGTTGGTCTCTAGACTTGCTATTAACAATATTTCCTTACTTTGTTCCTCTCTACTCTGTTTAAACTCTATTTCTCTCCTCTATCTGTCTGAACTTCAGCTCCTACTCCTTTTTAGTCCTCCTGCAACCTCTGTACTCACTCCGGTTGCCTCTAACTGCTGTTGGACTACTTTGGAGTACTTTGGACTTCATGCTCAAGCCTCCTTCTAACCTCGTTGCCCTTCTTAGCTCCTCTGACTAGTGGGTTCCTTGCTCTACAGAGAGCCCCCAGGTCAGCAGCCCCTGACACCCAGGGTATTTTGTTGACTATTGGTTCCTTGGTAGGGAGTCCTCCCTCCCCCATGGGGGGGGAGTTGATATATCTCAGGATCATCTCCTATCCTTCTTGGATTCTCTTCAAGAGCATGGCCAATGTTGAAGCTGCCTTCCTCTCCTATTCAAGAGGGGCCATTGCTGTTGCCATGTAAATCTACCCAGAGTTGTGTAATATCATTTGTTATATCAGGAAGTACAGTTTTGAGCAATGTCTTCTTTTATTTGAGATAAAATCTGACTTCAGCAGGATTGCTGCCTGGCACTGCTCCTCATCAATACAATGCCAGCTGAGTTTTTTTTTCCACTCAGGTTGGAGGGAGTTCTTCTAGGATTACCTGTCACCCATAGGCACAGTAAATTCATCCTGAAGTTTGACTCATTTGTGGCTGCTCTGGTTTTATCATGTCCTTTCTTGTATGCTTGTGCAGACTCTCTTGGTCATTGTAGCATGGGACTTAGGTTTTCAGGGGTTGAACATGCACCCTAGAGCATTTGTATAGCAGTGGGATGCTTTACAAGGCTCCCTTGAGCTGGGTATCTCTCTTAGGGCATCATAGTATTGTTTGGACCAGCAATGCTTGGTTAGAAAGAGATTCTATCAGACATTACTTTGAGCAGCTACTGGTCATGCATGAGGAATAGACTATTAATGATTGTATTTAGGGCCAAAACCAGCACCTCTCCTACAAAAACCTCTCATGCTACTCCTGTACAAGCCCCTTCATCTCTTGCTGACATTGAGTCTGGTGTTGTGGGTGGTTTGAACAAACTCTGCGGTCTCCTCAATTTTCTTCTCAGCACTTGTATCCCCAAACTAGCTGTTGAGGGTTATGTAAGTGCATTGGGGGGGGGGGGTTATGGTCTGTCCCTTTGCAATCAAAACAGTATAAGCAGCTTTTTTTGCTTATGATCTTTGCACTGCCATAGTCTATGTTGACAAAGTATATGTCACATATGAAGTTTAGGATGTGGAAATAGGTCATCCAAGCGATTTGGAGGGGGGAGCCAAAGTAGATGTTCCACATCATCTTCTTGTTGCTAAATTTTGTGAGCTTATAGTGGGTTTCATCATCCTTGGCCAGTTTGACTCTAACTAATCTAATCATAATTATTGCAGGCTCCAAGTTATGGATCAAAGTGTCATCTTCTGCTAGCTTGCTCTTTAGCAACACAATAAATACTTTGTTGCTAAGCATTCTGCATACAATGTGGATCACCTCTTCTTCAGACTTCACTACAGCATCAGGGGTCTTTACATTCAGAGTGAATCCTTCCAGCATACAGATAAAACTGGGGACTGGAGAATTGTAGGGCAGGATGAATGCTGTTGTGTCTGGGGTCAAGATCATGGGGTTTGTGGTGAGGATTCTGCTGGCCTTCTCCAAGACTCCTGATAGAAGGAAGTGATATGGTGGTTTCTGCCTCTCTGCTCACCTTTTCAGAGCAATCTCTTTTTCTTGTTGGGAGGAAGAGAAATGTGCTTTCTTGCCCATCATCACCAAAATAAAAGCTTTCAGCTTCTCTCCATCTTCTACTAGGTCTCTCTTCATACTTGCCTGTCACATCCTGATCCAGAATTTTGGTTCCATGTATGATTCAAAGTGGTCCCTCTGTTCTAGGAGAAGGTTAAATCAAGGTGGAGTAGAGAGTTGTACAGTGGGAAACCCTCCAACAGGAACTGGAGATCTCTTCAGGTTTTTCAGTGGTTTGGGGGCAGGGGCCAATCCTACATTAGTTGCTTCTTTAGGTTTACCAGCGGCACTACCAATGGGAGTCTGTTTGACTATCCAGGGAGGGTCAGCCTTCTGCTTGGTAGCCAAGGACAAGGGAGTGTCAAGGTTCTGCTCTCAGCTGTCTGAATCAGTGGGGGGAAGTCTGGGGACATGTCAACTATAGTGGTATCACTGTTGGGTGATAGTATTTTTTGTCTCCTAAGATAGCCAGACCTTCTAGGTTGGGAGAGGTGGCTACTTCCAGGGTGGGGCTGTTTGTTGGGGATTGAGTCATGCTTCCATTTTCAGACAGGTCCATTTCCAATTCTTCATTTAGGGAGGTGAGGTGGCAGCACTTCTTGTCATGATTTTTTATGCCCTTCTGCTTCTCTGGGCTGGTGAGTTGGGCATGTTTCTTTAGGTCCTCAGTTTGAGACATGCTTGATATGTTAAAAAATTTTGGACTGTCTATACTATATGTGACCCTGACTCTTTCATAGAGTTGAGCATCCATGGATCTCTTTTGTTTTTCTGAGTATGCTACTACACCTGGCTACTTGTGCTTCATATCCTCATGACAGGTCCAGGTATTGTAGTTAGTCTCAGTCTTTGGGTTTTCTGTACTTATCCATGGTCTTAGTTTATGCCCAGGGGGGCTTGCTATGTAGATGGGCTGCTATTGCCTTTGTTGATGTCTTGCCTTTTTGTGTTTTAGACAGTTTGTTATTTTGTCCATATTAGTACTCAATCATAGGAGTTTGCCTGGGCCCTTCCATTCTTGTGGGCATTGGCTTGCAGAGGTAGACCCTCCCAACAATTTTTCCCTCAGGCCAGTGGTGCATACTGCAGTCCACTCACTGTTAGAATACTGGTTCATGTATATGGGGGGGGGCCTCTGAGTGTGTCAAGCTTGACTTGGTTAGAGTATGATGTTTCTGCAGAAGGCCTGTTAGGCACAACTGCTGCTACCAGGATCAGTGGAACACATGGTGGTTGTGGATTAAGGGCCCTCCCAATAATGTGTTGTACTTGATACATGCCAACCATTCCATTTTCCAAGACTTCTTTCCTGCTTTTGTTGGTGACTTCAATAAAAAAGATAATAGATTACATATCTGCTCTTTTTGGTAGGGATATGCCATCCAACACATTATTACTCAATGATTTGACTCTTTTCATCCTTACATGTCATAACCTCATCTTTGATTTAGATCAGGATGGATTCTCAATACTACCAGCAGATCCAGCATAGCATCCAATATACTTCAAACTAGGGCTGAATTAGAAATGCTTGTCTAGTGTCACAACCCGCACTAAGTCCCAAACCCCGGACGCCCACCAGACCACCCCAACCGCCCCGGGGCAACGGGACCCTCGCCAACAACCCAAGGGACACACCCCCATCAAACCCGGCACCCCGGCACACCCCCATCAGCCCCGGCACCCTGGCATAACTCCCATCAACCCCTCATCAAGTCCAGCACCCGCCTTCACCCCAAAAACCCCTGATCAACCCTCGTACCCAACCTACCAACCCAAACACCCACCAATCACCTGGCTTCCCATGTGACCACCCCTGGACGCCCCACACAATCATCTCTGGCGCCATTCAATACCTCGGATACACAGCCCCACGCACCAACCCTGATCGTCACCCCCGGGCTAGAAACTTCCCCGAGCCGGTCCCAGACCTCCCTATTTAAACCCGTAGATAGCGTTCCACAAAAGTAGTCTTGATATTACCTTTGCCGTTACTTTGTCGTACCTCCGTTTTGTACAAGCTTGTCTGTCTAACTTGTCTGTTAATCTATATCTCTTTTCTCCCCAAGTCTCCCAGTTTTCTCTAAGTCTCTTCCTCTTTCTTCGCCTCAGTCTCCCGGACTTTGTCTCAGTCTCCCGGTTTTTCTTCTCTCACCTCTGCACACCTTCCGCACCCCCTCCCTTGGTCCCGGACTTTGCCTGGAACCTCGACCACCCTCCCACTCAAAACCCCGGTACTCCGCGCAACCCCGGAGCACCTCCCAACCATCCGGACTCCCTCCGGAACTCCTGCTCTCTGTCTGGGACTACCCCTTCAGACGTCGAGTCCGCCTAGTAAGGACCCGCTTACAGTTGGAAGCCCCTGTAGTCAGCGGAACCTGACAACTTGTTAGGAAAAATGATGTTTAGCTACAGAAGGGATCTTCATCATATGCCTGTCATTTATTGTGTATGTTCATACATGATTTATAATCTTTTGTATTCTCTTGATTACTGATACAAGTGTCCTTACAAATGATTCTCCACTTATGTCTCATAAGTATGAAGTGTATTTAAACTTGCTTGTATGGGCCGTTGCAAGCATGGTCATTAGTTATGTTATTCTGTATTCTCTAATTTGACGATTTCGATTAAACTACACAAATAAAATATACATTAACATTTCCACTATACATGTCTCTGTAACCTCTAAAACTCAATTGAGTGTAAACCACTCCCACCCAGGGTAATTTTGGACCCCCCTGTATGGCTTGTTCTGCCAAAAAATGTTGTTCTTGGTTTCTTCAATTTCAAGATGTAGTGTCACCTTCTTTGTTTTCATTCATCAGCCCTCTAAGTGTTGTGTCCTTGTTCAAGCATAAATCTATAAGAATAAAAGTAATAAAAGAAAACTTACAAAAAAAACAAGTGATGCACGCCACTTTGTATGAAGTCAACCCCATATCTCTCTATTGCAACTTTCATGCATAGTTTGGCAATTTTGTTGGCTAATTCTGCTGCTGCATTTTTATCCAATAATGCCGTGTCTGTGCAATAGATAGGACAATAAAATTGGATGGAGTGGGTTTGCAACATGTAAGTTGTTTTATGAGTTGATAATTGCATGTACTTGCATAATCAAAGGATAAACATACATGTATGGCCACTTGCATCCTGGTCTGCAGCAAATAAGTTGATGTGGTAGTTTTGATGGACTGTCAAGGCTCAATGTGAATAGACCACCTGACTGTTATAACAAATCACGTAACCAAAAGTCTAAAGTTCCTTGAATGTGACTATGCATGATAATCAATTATAGTAAGTACAATGTCCTTCACTGCTGGCACCAGAATTTGTTTCCATCAGAAAACGTGACAAAAAAGTGTGTCATGTCATTTCCAATGTACATATTTTTAAGGGAAAAAGGTTTGAGACAATGGAAAATACCTTTTTCTAAGGCAAAAAGTTGCCAAAGGAATGGTATGACACACTTCTTTGTCACTTTTTCTGGGAGAAACAGGTTCTGGCACCAGCAGTGCTTTAAATGCAATAATGTGCTCACCTGTTTTATCATGCATAATGGTGTAGTTCATGTGGGTACAGGGAGATCCAATGATTAATGGGCAACAGCAATTTGCGATGCAAGTGCAGTCTGAGAGCTGTGGGGAGTTGTCCCACATGTACATATAGCTGGACAACATGGACAGCAGAAATCTTCTGGTGTCTTTAGAGCATGTGTATTTAGCAGATTTCTTTTTGGGTTCATTGCCATCTCTAGATGATGGACTATCTTTGCTGTAGAAATGTACAAGTTCCTGACAGCTCTCGCTTGCAAATTGAGTACTTCCTATTATATTGATTGTGTCTTTATCCACATTCTGTGCAGTGATTATAGAAACGTTTCTGAACTGTTTGTCAGATATAGATGGACAGCTATTAGAGGTGGCCATGATCTCCTTCTGAGAAACTTCACGTCTTCATTGGTGCATGCTCTGTACCTCATAATTTTGAGCACAGTACGCAAAGCTGCATCCTCTGGCAACTGATTTTTCTGTCTCATGTTTTTATGCAATATCACAATGGTCATTACCTGATGCCATATAGCCTTGCCTATAGCAGACTCTTGATCTTTCAACATTTTGGTATTTAACCCTACAGTTCTGCTATATAACACCGAACCTTTGTGCCCAGCAACAGGGGGTAACTGAGCAAAATTGCCTGCAAATACCATGTTCATTCCCCCAAATGGAATATCTAGTCTACTGGACAGCTGCGCCAGTCTTGCAGAAATTCTGTACATATCATGACATGACAGCATAGACACCTCATTGAAAAATACATACTCAACACCTAGTAGGTGAGTTTTAATTTGAGTGAGTTGTTTCTTTGACACACCAACCATGTCGTTAATGCCAAACATCAAATGATATGTTGAGCTGCCTATTAGCAATGCAGCAGTGCCAGTAGGTGCAACAACAGCCAGACGATGCAATTCTCCTCTAGCTTCAAAATACTTGATGAGCGCTCAGAGCACCTGAGTTTTTCCGGTACCCCCCATTCCTCCCACATACATTTTAAGTTGCTCAGGCATATACAATGTTGCATGATTAGCCACTATGCAAAACACTCTCAGTTGTTCTTTGTTCAGCCCATAGTCTGAAGATATAACAGCAATCGTAGGTTCTCATTTATCATCTACATAAATTTTCTGAAGATACTTACGATCTACCACGTCAACATGATGAATATACACTATTGTTCTGCGCTATGCTTCGTCATCACTGAGTGGTGGACAGGAAGAGGCAAGGGGAAAGAATTCTTTATCTGAATCGGAATTATCGGAATTAGAGGGAGATGCGGACGCAAGGGGAGGGTATCGAGGTGGTAGAACAACAGTTGAAGTAAGGAGTCGTATCAATCAAGTACTCATGATAGAAACTTGATCGCCATCTAAGCTTCGCTTGATGCAATCTTCTTCCACTAAACACCATTTTTGTTTTATATTTCACAGCGTTTGATACAACGACAGGGTGATGTCCGTATAATGGCGCGTATATGTGCGAAGGTTGCTTTGTTTGTGTGATGCGATGAGTATGATATGTCTGTTGTTGATTGAGGAACACTTACGGTGTCGCGTGCTAGTCCAATTATCATCCTCTCTGCATGCATGTAATACACTGTATGCTCGCGAGGAGATCTCAAGGCAATCTATAAGGCCTATGGCCTATCTATTGTATTCCGTTTCGCACTTCTGCATCTACCAGGCATATCTTGACAAAACATTGCTGTTCTTCTTTGCTACCTGCGCGATTAGTCCTAATGGTAAGGTATGCATACTCGTTTGTACATATCAATATCTTACCGGCCACTTAACCAGATATAACAACTCTCAGTCAATTGAATTCTTTCCTCATGTTCTACTTTTGCCACCCATCTTGTAGCTGCTTGTTCCAATGGCTTTTGCAAGCCGCTAGGTCATCTGAAATGGAGGATAGACAACCAATGAAAGAACCTATCAGGAGCTCCAAGGTTCAGGATTTCATAGTAAGCACTTCCTTATGTTTAATGATCAAATTAGTTGAATTATCACATGCAGGTTGTTAGCATTGAATCCGACGTAGTCGAGAATACACAGGAATGATGTACAGTGACGATTCTCGTCAAACACTTCGACGCGAGCGGGAAACGTTTCTAAGTCGTTTGCTCGAGGGTTCTAAGTTCCATCAGAATCCCTGCGCTAAATGTCGCACGCAGCTCACGGGCCAATTAGACTGTCGATAAGATTGGTCCCATTACTCGTTCCCCCGTCCTTCCGCTGTGTGCTCTCATGGTATATTTCCATCTAGGAAATTTCCACCACGACATTGACGGATAAACTTTACCTTCTTGGATGCACAGCCTTTTGAGGGCCTTTTGTAGAAGAGTGTTTCTCACCTATTCTTATAACATAACAACAGCAGTGTTTAAGGGTTGTCCGCCGACCTTAGGATGCCTCAGGTACTCTTCTACTTACAACAACGAAGCAATGGGTCTCCAACACCCTTGCCAAGATCTCGTCTCATACATTTTGATCATGGCTAGAAGGCAACCCAGACGTGAATTGACGGACAATTGCTGTGTTTATTGTTGAATGTTGATAATTTGATGTCCTATGTTGGGAGATGATCAGGACGCACAGCGCCCCGAATACATTTTGTTGATGACAATATATAGACTCTCCACAGCTTGATTGAAACCTTCAGCACGTTAGTATGCGCCAGCCCACCATTTCAGTCTTCAGCAACGTTGAAGACGCAATACTCGAAGACGTAAATGCGACTGCCGTCCAGGGAAACATCACAGGGGCTGGAAGACCCTTTGAAGGAACAATTGCCGTGGTCCAGGACTCCAGCGGCTTGACTATTACCGGCGGCGACTTCACCGCTGTAGGAGGAAATGTTGAACAGGTGACCAGGCGGTCTGACAGAGTTAAAGAGCGGCGGACTAGTATGCGTGTTCTTTAATCGTAATGAGAATCAAGAATCTAACAATGATTATATTGATAATCAGGATCTGGGTCCAGCCAGAATGGCAACAACGGCCATCGTACTTTGCCCTACCCACCGACAGATATGAACCGAACCTTGAGCAGAAACCGTGAGTACGAAGGAGTTGAAACAACGGATCGAATGATTACCTCTCTCTTCATCCAGGTGCAAGCAGTAGGAGGGAAATAACACAGGAGGGATCTCGTCAAATGCCCCTTCTTCTAGAAGACGCTCCCTTCAGTAGTGCCCGCCTCTTAAATGCGAATCCGGAGACATCCAGACCGGCAAGCCCACATGATCGGAGCAAGCGATGGAGGAGGCGAAGATGAATAGCCGTTTTTTCAGGATCTAGAAGTATAACAACATAGATTATTAACGTGCCGTACCACGTTCGAATAATAAGTTATGTGTTGATTTAAGTCAAGGAACATGTTAGAGAGAAAGGAGACACCGGACATCGGGTATTGTTGTGTTCATGATGCCGTGTTAATTGTTGCCTCCAAATCACAATCACTGCTGGCAGTCAAAGCTGTTTACTTTGGAAAAAAAAAGATCAGAAAACCTGTCACCTAGTTTTTGAATTATTTTTCCTCAGAAAACATATAAATAGTTTCTTTTAGAAAAAAAAGGAAATTTAATTCATATCTTTCAGCTGTCTCCAAAGTAAGAATAATATCTTTTTTGAGCCTTTTTCTACAATAAAGGTTGCGGAAAACTTAATAATATTTCCTTTGAAGTTTTTGTAAGCCAAAAAAAAAGAATTTTTGTTCTTATATTTATATATTTCTCTTTGAACAATAGATTGTTTTACCTATAAAAACAATAAGAAATTCCTGAAAAATGTTTCTGATGAAAATTGCAAACAAAGAGATATAGATTGACTCAGCAGTTACACTGTTGGGGCCAGAATATGTTTCTAATGAAGATGGAGTTGAAGAAACCTGTCATCTGTTTATTAGCCAGTTTTTTACTGTAGAAAAAGACAAATTTCCTTTGTTTGAAGGCTTTTTCCATTACAAATTATTACATTGAAAATGTCATGTTTCCTTTCAGCCTTTTCCCAAAAAAAAAACACAATTGGGTGCCAGCAGTGTGAGTAGACTAGGGAGTTGGTCATATTCAAAAAACCTTGAACTTTTTTTTTGTATTTTTCTTTGAAAAATACATTGTTTGACCTTTAAAAACAATAATAAATGCCTGAAAAATGGTTCTGACAAAAACTACAAACAAAGAAATAATATTCAAGTTCCTAAGCAAAGAAACACAGGTTGACTTTGTTGTGATCCATTGTGCAAGCACCATAAGTATGGTTACCCTCTGAAGATATCACACCACTTTATCTCTCATATCACATCCATTGTCAACTGCATGGACAAAGCAACTAGATGGATATCTATGCAAGATGTACATACTAGTGACACCCCCAGTTGGTTATACCACAGACTGAGGGTGAGCTTACCTATACTTTAGATAGAGACTTACAGTCCCTGTGGTTACTATAGGTACAGAATATCAGTTGGTTATACTGCAGACTGAGGATAGAGACTTGCAGTCTCTGTGGTTACTATAGGTCTTGATAAGTACAAATTCCAACAGACTTGAGTAAGTAGCTCAGAGATTTGATTTGAGAGTCTATTTAACTTGGCATCTGAATTTATATCAGCTTCAACAAATAATTGGAGATAGCTGATGATTATCTTTGAGTGGAGTCAACTCCCTCGGACTGCCGGCACCAGAAAGTGTTCCCGTCAGGAAAAGGAAAAAAGCAACCTGTTATACCACTTCTATCTCCTGGTTCTGTGAGAAATACATGTGAGTGAAATGTACATCTTTTCCAAACTTTTCTTGCATGAATGCAATGTAGTTTTACCATGCTTTTTCTGTTATAAACAGAGAAAAATGAAATGAGCTTAAAATCAATTCTGTTTATTACAAACACTGACCATAGCTAGTGAGACTACTGTAGCAGGCTGCCAGACCGCCTCAATGGTAGTTACTATGTTGTAAAAAGTTTAGAAGCCAAAACACGCAATGTAAAGTCTGCTTCAACATCAAGGATACCAGCGAAGAGAAACTCGGGCTATGGCCGGTGCAAGGTCAGACGCTGGATTCAGTCGCAGGGAAATGAGAAGCTGGCAGATGTAGTGGATAGGCATTGAGTATGAGAGCGACGATGACACTGGTGGCAGCAATGACAATCCAGAACAAGCGAGGTGACAAGAGATATTGAAGCGAAACGCAGAACGATGGAAACTAATCTAAGCCGGAAAACTGGGGTGTAAAAAGCAAATTTTATTCTTTCAGTTCTGCCTATTTATACTATTACTGTCCATGTTTTCCTTTTCTCAATTTAGGTTTCGACCAGTAGTCAGTTTCATAATTATCGTCATCCGTCAAACCGTAGCTTCTTCTAATTTCTCTTCCGTCGTTGGCAGACACTTATCACTCTCGATTCACCCCTGCTGCCTCGATCTTTCGATGTCCTCGTCGTTATGTCTCGCCCCAAACACTTTTCTCATCTTGTGTCTGTCGGTAAGCTCTTCCTCCTTACCACAACGTCGACGGACCTAGAGGGAAATCTGTGTGACACTTGTCTGTAAGAGGCAGACCACGACAAAGACTTCCTTCTAGTTTCGCATTGCTTACCTTAGCTTACCCACCTACCTCTCCCAGCCTCATCTTCTTTAATTTACAAAAAAATAGGGTGCATCTTGTGAGACCCTTTGAATAGCCATCAGACAACTATCAAGTTCAAGTGTTAGTTTGCACAAGGCCAATGCGGCAGCCTAGTGACAATCAGGCGATGTGGCAAGAGGATATCCTAAACAGGAGAGTCTCAAAGGCTCTCCTTATAACAGCGATCATCCTCCCAGGTAAGAAGAGTACTTATTCTCTAGATCTAGTACTAACAGCGATCTACGACTAGTGAGCTCTACCCTAGCCCTGGTGAATTACGTAGAGCGCAAATATATACATTCTAGGGCCTGAGGCCGCCTTCATACGGCGGTCTCATGACGGTCCGGAATTTCTGCTTGCCTACTTACGGAGTGGTCTGGAGGCAAGAACGGCGGAGGCAGCCTGAACATTGGAGTTATCAATGATTTAATCATGGAGAGATAATTGAATAAAGATGAAACACACGACATAAAGATTAACTGACGTCATTTGAGGTTAGTCGACGCTTCCTCAACAACCCCTTCGTCTCCCACATAGTGTTCGATGTCTTTGCCAACAGCTGTCGCAGTCACGTTTTTAATCGTTGCATGGCCAATGTTGTTAAACACTACAACCAAGTTCCTGGCTAGTCTTGTCAGTTTGCTACAGTCATTAAGAACTGAAAATCACATACCATTCTCATCAGACTGGTCTGGAGCCAATAGTCCGCCACTGACATTTCCTCCTACTGCCTTATATTTTCCACCTGATACCGTAGCATTCTTGAGGCCGTTGATCACAGTAATCCTTGTCCCACCAACCACTCTCATATCCCCAGTGCCTTTGCAGGGAAGGTCGTTGTTTGAATCTTTGCATACTTGGTATCATTGAAAGCACATACCAGCTTCACTTCTTTGGTCGCTCCTGGAGGCTAGTAGAGTACCAGTTATACGGATGTCCCCTCTTATTGTTGTAAGGCAACTGTCTGATACACGTATGTCGCTGGAGTCATTGACCACGCCGATAACTGCCTTCAGCGGCCCTGCATCCTTGGTGATGTCTTTGGAGACAGACGTTGCAGTCAGATCTTGAATGCTTGCGCCATCGACCTCATTGAAGAGCGCAATCAGGTTCTCCCTACCTCCTGTTCGTAAGACTTGTCAATGAGTGAGCACTATCGTGGTTGAAAACACATATACCAATCTGTCTTTGGTCTCGAGACTGGTTTGCAGCTGGTTGTCCGCTGGATGCAACGGTGTGTCCTTCTAAGGCTTTGAGATTACCACCTGATACAAATATGCGTTTTGACTCATTGATCAGAACAATCCTTTGTTCTCCGGCAGTTGTGCTGATATTTTTCTTTAGGGCCGTGTCTGACGAAAGTATTCCTCAATCGTCATCGCATCTGGACCCACGAATGCTAACACTCGCAAACTCGCCGAGTTTTTCGT